>JAQLOL010000008.1:23524519-23536731 GCA_029783665.1 Naso thynnoides
TCTAGATTGAATTCTCTTATTCTCTTATTATTCTATTGATGTTTGCATTGCTAGTTATGCTAGCATTAAGTGACAGATGTTGCCTCAGAAAAATGAGTATGGAAACAAATAATAATTTGTTTATTTTGTTTAGCTATTATGCAACAAATAGCCTGTGTTAATCTGATAAAATAAGACAGAAACATTCTTGTGATGAGACTCCGCATCAGTGTGTACCTACCAGATGAAAGTAGGATGACGGCTTGTAGAAGAGCCACCTCAGAGTCATCCAAGTTAAAGGTGGACAGCGACATGCCAAGGTCAAAGATGGCGTCTGAGACTACGCCCAAGCCTCCATTCTTAAGCTGACCCCGCGTGACCGCCATCTCGCCATTTAGCGTGAGGGTCTCACTCTCTGGATCATAGCGAACAGCAGCCCGCAGGGACATGATCTCCATACAACAACCTTTCAACAGGATGATCTGGTCTTCACAAGGCAGCTGATTCAAGAAAGATACGATCAGCATTAGTAGATGAATATTGCTGAATTAGCATTAGCAAACAGCTTTTTTTTTTTTTTTTTGAACAGCTAACACGTAACAACTGGTTAAATTGGGAAATAACTAATAAAAACCTTGAAAAACTGAAATCTAGCAGAAATAAATAAGCAACTTAAATTAACAGAGCTAACTTTTCACTAGCTAACTGAATAAATACATCTGCATTAGCAATAAATCACTCTAAGAACAAATGTTTTATCAAAACATTAACATTAATAATAGTTTTTATTTCATAGTGTTCTCATTCTAGAGTGGTCCAGAAATAAAACTGAATGAATCTCATTTCTACAACTTCAAAACCTTGTTGTGCTTTTACTTTGAAGCAGTGGCTTCTAGTTTTTAAATTGTATAGGACTCAAAGTAAAATCATGCCATTTGAGCAGCAGCAGAAAGTCATTTTTTGGGTTGAGAGTTGTCTTTCTTTGGCAATGCAAATTTATTGTGTGTTGTGTGCATTTTTTTTTTTTTTACTGCATCTTCATTGTTACTTACTTTACAATTATGGTGTAACTGATCTGTGAATGATTAACTGTTATATTGGCCTTGTAAGACGGCATTATGTTGGGATTACTGTAAATCCACTGTAATGTGATGGCAGCATTAGAGAGTCAAACACATGTTGGAAGCTCCTGCTGCTGTTAGATGAGGAAGATGTCTCAATCACAGTCTATTTGGACAGTACACCTACAGACACTACTTGCAAAAATTTAACAGCATATCATTTGTTGATAATATTGCTGTCATCATTGTTTAATATCTTAATGTACGTTGTTGAATACTTCTTATATTAATAGAATATTTTCCGAATGTTTTCTGAATCTATTATTAAAGTTTTCAGAATGTTAAGATTAATGAAATGGTTAACCAATCTGAGTTAGGTGAAACAGTTTTATTTATTTATTATTTACTGACATTACTGAATGTCAACTTAAATGTTGCTGAAATAATACAAATACACTATAAACTACCTGTAGGTGGACTATCCAAATAAAGTGTTAACGAATTTTCTTTATATTTGTAAACTCAAATTAGCTCACTTACCTCACAGAACATAGGCAGTTTTTTGGCAAAGTCCACCACTCGGGTTATGGCAGGGGTGATAATTTTTGTAAACTGACTGAAGGCTTCTATATCCACTTTGTTTCCCTCAGGTGCATTGACCATTGATGTTTGACCAATATCCTCAGGCTGAAATGACAAAGAGAGAAGGTCAGTGTCTGAACTGTTTTCAAATTTGAACCCAAAAGTAAAACAGCCAATCAAGAGGTTCATTTAATACAGGACTGAACTTAGCGTTACGAGTGAAACAAGGTAAAGGTAAGGTGATGTGTGGGAAGCATTGATAGTCACATGTAAGAACTTAAAGTGATATTTCACTGCAAAATTCTGTCAATTACTCACCCTTAGATGTCTTGACATGAAGATTTTTTTTTCCTTCCAGCGTTCCTCCACTGTAAATGGTTTTTTTCCAAAAATGCAAGCCACTCACTTTAGCTGCCTCTGCTGGCAGCATATGGAGATATAGTTTCAAAACATCAAAACCGTAAACTCTCAACATCTTTAAGTCTTCTTTATCGTGTCGTAGGCTCAATACCTCCAAAATACTTTTATTTTGGCCAGAAAGCTACTGAATCCAACACATCCCATCCAACAGTTTAAGTTGCGTGTTATGGTTATTCCAAACCTCAGTGAACTCCAGATTGAAAAAATATGGTTCCGCCTCTTCTGCACCAGCCATTTTTCTTCGATAACAAGTATGTGATGAGTTTTTAGTATTTTTTAAGAAAAGAATATAAGGATAAGTGAATGAAATATCTGGTGCAGAGAGAGACAGAACCATATTAATTCAGTACGAAGTTCACTGATGTTTAGACAAACCGTAAAACCCAACTGAAAGCATTGGATGAGATGCGTTGGATTTAACAGCTTTTTAGCCATTATTATAAGCCTTCGCCTTCATCTGTGCCTAGAAGCAAAAGTTTTACCAAAAAGAGCAAAACATTCAGAGGAATTACATATATTCTAACAGCTTAAGCCACTGATAGCTAATTAGCCGTTAGCTCACGAGCGATCTAGTTTGTGTGTTTGTGAGGTAAATCGGTCATGGGCTGTTACAGATTTCGATCAGAGCACAGTTGACAAAACCAAACTTTCACATCCTTGGAAATTTAACTATTTAACACCGAAAAATTTAACATGCAACATCAACACAACCTCCACACATCTTCCTGCTGAGTGCTGGATTTGTTTACAAATGCTGGGCACACTTACTTGCGTTGCACGAACATCCAGCACATCTACTGACGCAGTGATTTTTTTAAAAATTCAGTATGATGTCGGAAATTTTGTTCAGTCATTCCCTATATGATAATCACTATGTAGGGAATGAGTAAGTGAGTGAATGATTTTGAACAGTTTTTATCTCCATAGGCTGCCAGCAACAGCAACAAAAGTAAATGCCTTGCATTTTTGGAAAAAACAAACAAAAAAAAACCTGTTTATCGTGGAGGAACGCTGGAAAGAAAAAAAAAAGTTTTTTTTCATTTCAAGACATCTATGGGTGAGTAATTGATACAATTAACATAATTTTGCTGTGAAGTATCACTTTCAAGGTAGGATATACAAAGGCTGGTTTACTTTTGAATTATCTGGCAATGTGATGCAGAAACTGGTACACAATATTACACATGTAGCGCAAGTGTCTGCTGTGTCTTACCTTAGTTTCCTTCACCCCCGCTGCACTCTGGTCAGAAGTATAGAATAAATTACATGTTATTTCATTAAGAAGCATAGCTTCCTCGACCTGTTGGATAATCAACAGGAATCGTGAAGTTTCAATGAAGAACCCATGTCAAGCCAACTAAAAAGAAAACAAGTTAAAACTGAGGACAGATGAAAGTGCAGATAGAAAACAGGTGAGGACAGAAATCCAAGATGGGTTTCTATGGTGAGATTCAAGCTCAGGACTACGATTTCAAACAGGTCCTCAGGAACACTCGAACAACGATTGACCCTGAAAAGTATTACTACGTTGTAAATAACAGACGCCTTTTGAAACAAAACCCTCTGGCCTTGAAGGAAAATTTGTGTCACTTAAACCAATCAAACTTTGTTCAATATTACTTTCTAGTACAATCTGGCTAAATACCAGGTAACATGATGACAGCGCAATGGTAGTGAAACAGATGCGTGTAAAGTGACTTTTGTGGAATACTAAACAATGTCACTTTCCCGAATCCTCACAAAATTTCCAAATTTGAAGTTAAATTTGTCAAAAATGGTAACCTTGAATAAAAACTCTTCCCCATAACACAGAACTGCCACTCTCCACACTGGTTAAATAAACATACTGATACAATTTTATTTTAGTGTACGAGTGTTCTCTCCGATCGTGTCATAGAAACCCAAGTCAACAGTTGAGACGGACTTTCAATCTGGACAGAGCAAGTATACTTTAACACAGAAGAAATCAAAATTAGTCAAAAAAGGGGTGAGGTGTGAAATCAAATGCTACAAACAGAAAGAGAGAGACATGAAAAACCACGAAAAGAAGCAAGTTATTAGTGTCAGTGATTAAGAATCATTGCTTGGTAAGACAAGAAAAAAAGACAAGAATAAGAGGTTCCATTATAAATTAGCGCTGCTGCCTTGAGGAACACACTTTTCTCCATCGTCCAGCTAACTCTCTCCATTCTACAAGGAGATAGACAAAAAACACATGGACATATTAACACAGGGAACAGTGGAACAGCGGTTGAGGTAGACGAGGAGGAGACAGGGGTATGACATGGGAGGGATCTGTGCAAGGGCGCCAGATTCATTTCAAAGGTGTGTGTGTGTGTGTGTGTGTGTGTGTGTAGCTTACAATTTATGTGAACTTCGAAATTGTGTGTTGATTGTCTAGTTGCCTGTGCGTGATGAATAAGTTTGGCCTGTAGGCGTAAGCATCCAATTAAGAAACAATCATTTCACTCAGAAATACAGTTGCAGTAGCAACCAACTTGATTTGTCTTTTTCCTGCCTGCGCTTGCACGGAACCTCAACACTTGGCTCCTTTTACTTGCAGGGATTAGGCTACAAATAGGTCCTACATGCACAGGCGACATCTCTTACCCGCACTGTCCTGGTTCTGTGTGAGCCAGGATTAGCTGGAGCAGTCTCTCATCATGGGTGTCTGCCAGGACTTAATTTGTGCCGGAGCACGCCGGAGCTGGAGCCGACTCTAGGACCTCCCAGATGAGGACCGGCACCTACTTGATTGGATCTGGCACTTTGCTCTGTTATCTGTTCTGTCTCTTTTGTTTTTTTTACATTGGAGTTACTCACACATAGCTTGTTTGGATGTTTTTTTCATGCAGTTTGAATCCGATTTTAAATGAGAGACATAGAAACAGAGACTTCAGATGTTGCAAATGAATCTTGTGCACGTCATGTGAGCAAGTTTTAGCCACTGCCATTTGAATCAGGATATGTTACGATTTAGCCTGGCACAGCCAGACTAATTCTCAAGTGAGAATTAATCTGGTACCACTGGGTTCACTGTTCATTTCCAATGGGCAGTGTCAACGGACTCCATCAAAACTGCCTCTGGACTCAATTGTATAGACATACAACCAATCGGAGCTATTTACCTCATCTCTCCCCTTGCGAGCCGGCGCCATCTTTGTTTTGAGAGAAATTTCAGGCAAGCCAAAAACCTCTCCTTATTAAAAACCACACAATAGTAAATAAAATGAATATTCTGACAAGATGGAACAACTTTGGCGCCCTGAAGTTTCAGGGCATGTGCAGGGACGCAGTGATTTGCAACTAAAAAAGAGTGTGGGGAAGGTGGATAAAAGGAGGGGGGGGGCGGGCAATGGCCCCGTGGACCCCCCGCTTCCGGCGCCCTTGGGTCTGTGAGTGGGGGGATGGGGAGTTGGTATTGGACTGGATGAGGGAGGGGAGTCAATACAATGAAGGCTGTGGTGAAGAGGGAACAGGAGGATGACTCACCAGGAATTTCCGTTTCTGCTTCCAGTGGTTGCCCTGGGCGTTCGTGGCCATGTGGGCTTCAGTCACCATGCGGATGAGGTCCCACTCCTCCTGGGTGGGCTCCAGTCGGTCCCACACTGTCTTCTGCAGCTCCTCCCTCCGACGGCGCTCCCGGTTTTCCTCGATTAGCTTCCGCTTGGCCAGCCTCTTGCTGTTGTCCAACACCACTGAGTGGAAAAGGAGCAGAAAAAACAAAACCAACAAAAAACAAGAAAATGAGAGTGGACAGGAAGGAGGAAGAGAGGGGAAATGTCTAAGTATCAAAATGTTTACAGAAAATGCTTAATAACTGAACTAATGATTTAATCTAATTTTGATTTGTTGGCCAGTTATTTCTCACTTGTTCACTAAATAATTTTGCTTATAAATATATAAAAAAACCATTTAGGATTCATTTGTGGTCACTGGGTTGGATGACACATTTAGAGATAAACAAGAAGCCGACAAAACAGCATCACTGAGATTATTTCTGCCTAAAAAACTTACAGTCGGTTGCCATTCCCACCGCAATGCACTTCTTGAAGCGACATTCCTGGCACTGGTTTCTGGTCACTTTGTCGATGACGCATTTCCCCTCGTACTTACAAGCATAGGTGGGGTTGAGATTCTTCTGGATTGTCCGCCTGAAGAAACCCTAAGAGCAGACAGGCACATGCTCAGAGATGCCTTGAAAATATTCACAGAATGAGCTGCAGCAAATCGAAGCTCACTGGTGTTACCTTGCAACCTTCACAGGTAATGCAGCGATAGTGATAGCCTGTGGCTTTGTCCCCGCACACTACACAGAGCTCATCCTTGTCTAGGTAACTTGGAATGTACCCTGGAAAGAAGAACAAATGCCTAATCTTAGATTTTATTGTGTGAAAAAACAGATCCCCAAATTTGCTGTCAAACTCTGTATTTTTCATCAACACTGTGGGGCTCTGACAAGTTTTTCACATAATTTCAATCAGATTTTAGTTCACTTTCACCTGAAATGAACTTTGAAATTAAGAGGTAAATCTAATAATAGTATCACTAATCACAGTGTTCTGATATGCAGGTACTAATGATAATGTTAAAAAATCAAATATTGATATTGTGATAATGATAGAATGCCTGATAAAGAGTTCCACTTTCTTTCAGTTCTCGCTTTGGCATAGTATGGGGCGCAAATGCACCTCAATGCTTATTGCCAGCTGGTATAAAATATATAAATGTGTTGCAAATTAGCATTTTGCTGTAAACACTAAATGCAGTGCATCTAAGATTTGTGCATGATTGAATGTTACAGCACCATTGTTTCTGTATGTCCATGTTAAATAAATAATAATAATAATAATGGAATGTAAAAATTCATCAAATGTAATTGTTATTTTTGTTGGTTTTGTACAGTTATGGTTACAGACTCTCTCCACTCCCCTGCACTTATATTTTGATTTTAATCCATTTGCCAGAAAAAAGAGAAAACACACACAAACACACACACACACACAAAACAAAGTTAGCATTACAAGCATTATTTTTTTTCAGATTTTGTATAAATATTGCAATAACGTTATTATAATGAACTCTTTCGGCCATGATGAATATGCAGTTAAACTTAGCACCGACTTCCACAGATAGCACCGCTGCTTGTCCTTAACTCACCGACTTAAAACTTGGCCCAATTTTGGGATTTGGCTTAATGAGTTCAGAGCTTTGGCCTCTGACAGACTCCAGAGTTGGTGGTTAACAAGCTGATCAATACCTTTTTGGGGTTTGTTAAGAAAGCAATGATTCCTTTCGCATCAGCCTTCTGTTGCCTCCCCATCAATCAATAAGGAACTCCTGCCCGGCTCAGTCAAACTTAAAATGTTCCGCATCTCACCGCGTGAAGTCTTAAGACTTGAGTTCATGCTTATCAGACTTAATTTGAAAATCCCAACCATCACAGAGTCATTAATGGAAAAGGAGTCACCACTAATTAACAAGAATATACAAGGCAAATGAAAGAAACATGGAACAAAGTCTTCACACACAGTCCACAGGCAAACACAGAAACAGTTCATCAGTCAGTAAATTCTGCCTGTACCTTTCTTATGCCCCCCCTGCATCCACTGCAGGTGTGAGAAGTCCGGTTTGATCTCAGGGAAATACTCAGGCTGAGGGTGGAAATGACTGAGAGGGATATCCATGCTGCAAAACTCGCTCTTAAACACAGGAGGACCCCCAGCGTATGAGCAAGAGTAGTGCTGGCTGGGAGGCCAAGCCTGCTCCATGCAGGGAGGATGGTGCAGCGGCTGGGGTTCATAGTGTCCGAACCCAGGCCCCTCACCTGGGTACATGCAGGGTTCCCCACCGCTCTGCACCGTGTAGCCTCCCATCCCAGCGTGAGGCATCTCATACATGTCTGGCATGCAGTAGTTCATCATGTAGAGCCACAGCAGAGCACCATAAAAAAGTTTCAACTCCAAATATTGTGGGTTCTCAAAAAAGAAACGCAAGTTTTAAAAAAACAAATCAAAGCTAAGAAGCAGCATCAAGACATCTGACAATTAGAGGTTGAATAAAGTCTACAGAAGCTGACCCTACGTAGACGCACAAACGATTTACCCACCAAATCCACAGACCACAGACTACACCTACAAACTGCCCCACCCGCCACCACCCGGCCGAATTGGGAAGCAGAGATTTATGACGACGCAGAGCTCTAATCTTACACTCCACAAATCCTCGATGGGCCACAGACAGTGACGATGTGACAGATTAAGACCTCGCATGTTGCACCTACAGCAAGTAGTATCTACGTAGTTACGTTCACCAAACAATTCTAAATAAAGCGAAGAAAAGTTCCAGGAAAACCAAAACTTCAAAAGCCTTTTGACGAAAGTTCTCATATGTGGGAATTAGTCAGTTCTCTTAAGCATGATACCTTTTCCAACCCTTTCGACTTTAACCTCTGTGCATTAACCTCCTCGCTGATCCGGTGGGTATTTTAAAAAGAATCCGCAAATAAGCTCACTTAGGTCAGTGCCGTACAATTATTCCTGCCAACTATTTAGCGCATGTTATGACACTAAGAAGATTTTACGAAGGGTTTTGAGTTTTACACACATAAGTCTGACTTATTAACATTAAGACGTGTGCATATTTAATGTATTTATTCTTAAGAACCACTGAGTACTTAACAGTGTTTGAATGTGGGAAGTACTCATAAAAACAACACTTTTTTGTTGAGCAAAATGAATTAATTTAGGTTGCTGGGCAAATCAAATCCAGAATATTTGAATTAGCAATATTTTTAATAAAATGCACGTAAAAACACATCCGAATTATGCACAGTAATACTGTAATTAATAAAATGAAATTTATTTCCTTTTTAGTTATTTCATTTCCTATTTATTTCTGCATTTTATTCCTTATTCTTCTGAGAATTAACTTCTCAGAGAACCTGACACGGGCATCTGAAAACTCAAGCATGTTATAAAGAAAAAAAAAGGTCATAAACAAATTTACTTCATCAGAAAACCTAAGAAAACTTTTTGTCAGCCTTTACATTGAAGTAATTTGAAGTACACAAACTGGCATGATGTGCACGGCCCTGGACAGGGAGGCGGTCCAGAACATCACAGGCGCTCATTTAGCGAGCAGCAGTGACATCAGCGAGGTGAGTGACAGTTTAGAGCCCAAAAGATTTTAAAAAACAATATTCACCACAGTCACAGCATGACCACTCTAAGTATCATCAGACTGAGAGCAGCTTTTACCCTCAACCCGTGACATTTCTCAACCTCTATTTTGCACTGAAATGTGAAAAGCAGTTTTTATTTTCGTGAACTTAATAATAATTTATATATTAATGTAATTTTTATGGCTTTAACTGTATTTTATTCTTAAGCTTTGTGTTGTAAAATGATGCTCTTGAATCTTAAACTGCATTTAAACACAAAAAGGGGAAGTCTGCAGGTCTAAAAATATTCTGTAATTTAATTAATAAAGTGACATCATCAACATGCCATGCTGTTTATAATGAAATCTTACAAAACAAAAAGAACGGCTCTAATTTGCAAAATCAATATTGTGTCTCCACAGTGTGAGACACTCATGCGACACGCAGAGCGACGCGCGGCGTGATCTGTTTCAGTCAATACATGTATTATCCCCGACACCGGCTTTATCAGCCATATTGATTAGAGTTCCTGTTCAATAAAGATGGGATAAGCCTTATGGTGACAACGTGCATTTATTGGGATTCATAATGCCTTCTTCAACAACAAGCAAGGTTTCTTCATTTTCTTCAAATTTAATTTTAAAAAGCAACAGGTTTGGGTTCAGGAGATGCTGTTGTTAAGGGCCGACCACGAAAACAAACACATAAAGAAACTCGACAAATTCAAAAAAGAAAAGTTCCTGACAGTTCAGGCTTTGTGTCACCTTCAGGTTACACCACAGAAACCAGGAAATATATGAAGCTAATGTTAACTCTGACTTTTCTTTACCTGGTTACTTTCACTTTTATTTGTACACGTACTTTCTTTGATTTTACTTACACACAAGTAAAATAAGATTTTCTATTTCATTAATGTAAAACATACACAATTATAATTGGTACTATTCACTATTCTACTTCAGCACTGGTTAACACATTTACCGAAGAGGCAGCGGGTTCAGAGGCCATTGTAATTCTCTCTGAATGATCAACCTATAAACAGGATCGGTCAGTGTTTACATTTTGAAGTTACATTGTGAAGGAAATAGGTCAGAAATGAGAAAAATGCCTTTAATATGCTTTTAGCTGTTTATGTACAGAGAGTACACGATTGTCAAGAAAAACAAAAAATCATGGTGACGTTTAAATAAATCCGCCAGTCCAGATTAGGTACCAGAATTTTTGTGAGCTAATAAATGACATGGCATGATTTAGCATGAAGAGACACCAAACTGATTTAAGAAGGACACAGACTGAAACTATTGCAGTTATCTAGAAAGTGATCCTGTTCATTTATCCGACTTTGAACTGGAAAATCAACAGACAAGCCTTACTGGTTTATACTTCTAAAAGAATCTGTGGTCAATTTTAACAGCTTTTAGTAAAAATAACTGCAGTTAATTTTACATTTTGAGAAAACTTCAGAATCAGAATGTAAACGGTTTCTCTGCTTGCTTGTGCATTTTTCTAAAAAGCTATTTAGAGACATTTTGGATTTGATCACACAGATGTCTTTTATCTTCTTAAGATTACCGAATACCAGACACCGAACATCTTGTCGGTTGACAGATCATAGAGGTAGGCAAGAAACATGCAGACCAGGGAGTGCGTGAACACATGGCAAGGTCTGAGTCAAGATGCGTGCAGTTTTGGCTTTAAAATCCCTGCTGCTTGGACTTATCTGAACTTTCTGAAACGCACCCTGTCTGCACACTCATCACGTACGCACAAAAAAAGGCACGATCAATACTGCTGCTGTACAGGATTATGAAGAAATACGGACACTGTGGGTTCATGTGGACTTTAGAACACAGAGAAACTCAAAACACATTGTTTACCTCTGTGTGCAGCTGCAGTTTCTTTGTCATTTGTGAGTCACACAGAGTAACACAGTCTTACATAAAATGACTGCATAATTGCTCTGAATGAGAAGAAAACGATTTTGTATTTTCACATGCCCGTCAGAATTAAATTCCTGCATCAAAGAAGTCTCTTTGCATAGTACCAAAACACTTTTAAGGACACCCAATAACTAAAAAATAAAAACAACAGTGGTACCACACATTTCAGTAAATATATTTTAGGTATTGGTTTTTACACTTGTAGCCCACGTGTGTGACATTATCTAAGTTAATGATATATTTCTTTGAGTTTGAACTGCTCAAAATATAAAACCTGCTTCATCCCTGTGGCAGTGCTGAGACAAATAAGTAATTCAACAAACTGGGTATTAACATCTGTATTACTATTTTTTGCAAAACTGTTTTACTGCCTATTTAGTTCATTTTCAGCGTGGGTGCTAATAATCCTGTAATCCTGCAATGATTATGTGTCTGGATATAATATGACACTTAAGGCGACTTAAACATTTCATCCGACTCATGTTGAAGTGACAAGTCTGACCGCGGAGCGTTGGCTTTTAATCTCATTATTTGGGAAACACAAGATAATCTGCATGACAGCAATGCATTTGAATTATCTGGAGCTCACATTATAAAATTGATATTTATATTGTCAAAAGCTTGTTCAATAAATCCATTAAACCAAAGCAATGGAAGACAGCTCTTATTGGATTATGATTAAACCCAACTGTAAACAAACAACACAATGTTTTGCCTGCTGTTCCAACGTAACGCAAATACAACTGATCTTTTTTAGGAAACTACAAAGGTAGAGATTCACTGACATCTTTAAGGGTAGTTCACATGTTCAGTCTGTATTGTGCTAATGTCAACACTTTTTGTAGTCGTAGTCCACACGTAAGTCGTGCACCCTCTTTGGTACTGTAGATTATTTGATATACTTAGATGTGGGTATTAACTAGAACATTTAATTACCACAAAAATCTGTTCCACACATTGAATTTAGGATTGATCTTTCTAACAGGATTTGACAAAAGTTTTGCAAAAATGAAATTTCCAAATCCCTGTTACTAAGAGAAATTGGGACCTAAAATGTGCATATCTCTC
>JAQLOL010000008.1:23550783-23566030 GCA_029783665.1 Naso thynnoides
GTGGGCGAGCTCTGCCCGTCTCTTCCTTGTTACTGCACACACAGTTGAAAGAATGGTGTCTATCTTCTTGTCTGGAAGGCAAATAACAAAAAGAAAAAACATAGTGTATCCCTTTAAAACATGAATCGACTGTGTGAACATGTAGTGCATTTACACAGAAACAGAGCAGAGTGGAGCAACAACAACAAACATTCTGTCACCGCAGACAGAGAGCAGACCTCTCTAAGATCCTATAAACTAAATACCTGTTAACCTGCTTAAAAATGAGGGGAGAATATAAACCGTTTTCCTCTCATGGATGGAGTCACGTATGGCTTTATATGCTCAGAATTAAGACTAATACTGACAATCTTATTTGACTTGCCATTAAACAAAAATATGAATAGATCCCACAACATTGGGCTGTTCTTTAAAAAATCTATTCCTTTCCTGAAATATTCAAGTCCGCTGAGGCTTACAGTCTAAATCACATAATTTGAAAAACTAAGAGTCTCTAGCTTCAAGGCTTTTCCTTGAATGCCGCAGCTGCCTTTATAATCTGACTGTCTGCATGTTTCATCGTGTTGAATCCAGTTAGAATGAGCACGGGAACCATCAGACAACCAAACATGAAAACTGTCCAACATTCCTACATTCATTCTCACTGAAGCATTCAAAGATGTTTATCTAATGGCCTTTAGCAGCATGTAAACCCCTGAGTAGTAATCTAAGTAGTAACATGGCCTGCACACACAATCACAGAGTCAAACCTCAGACAGGAAATGCAAATCACAGCTGCACAGAACAAACAAACATAAAACTCTTGTACCTCTGTGTCAATCCAGACGCAAAGCAATCATCCTGGAAGACATTAAAAAACCTGTATGGACCCTGAAGGCTCATACTAAGATGAGTAACAACTTTATATAACACGTCCACAGCTGACCAAGCCTTTACCTGCCCTAATAATGGTATAATCATGTCTAATGATGAGCCTCTAATTAAAGCCTCGGATAAATAAACCATTAAAACAACCAGCGGCTAAGACCTCCATTTCGCGACGCCACTACTGTGATTTTAAAAGAACTCACTGTCAACAAGCACAGAAAGAGAGAAACTGCATTAAGAATCACAGCTTACATAATTCCTCTGCACTGGAAGAACAGCTGGCTTGAAAAGCACTACAGGAAACTCTGTTTCGGTTTGTTGCTTTTTACCCTAGAGAGCATTTAATATCCAGACGACAGCTGGGGAAGGCCTGAAAGCTGGTTCATTCATACAACAGGTCGAGCTCCAATGAGGACACAGACACATAGATGCCCGCAGATTTTCCAGGAGAAACAAATACGAAGATAGATGGAAAACAGACAACAAATACACAGTAACACACACACACACACACAGACAGACAAATGGTTGCAGGTCACAGTAGGACACTAAGATAAGGAGACACAACAGACACTGCACAGAGTAACGCTGCTCATGGGGACATCAGTAACATCCGGTCTGCATCAAATGCTACATATTAGGGATCGACTGATTATAGGTTTGGTAGATAATCGGCTTAGATATTTGTCGTTTTTCATATCAGCATATTTTTATCGGCCAGCCAATTTTAAAGAAACGTCTCTCTGATGCAGGAACTATTTCACACAACCTGAACTAGGAAAGAGGGTGTGCAACACATGCCAAGAGAGCATCTGTCTGGGAGCAGAAAAAGGAAGTACTGTTCAGACATTTCATGTTATGTAGGAACATTGAATCAAACACTTGTTGATTTAAAGACAAGGAGTCTTGTGTTGGGATCTTTTTATTGCTGTAAATTTTGGCACAAAAATTTAAAATTTACAGCAACTGAATATCCACCACAAGTACCAGTTATCGGCCCTTTTTGACTTAATTGGAGATGGGAAATGATTTTCAAACATTTGAATGGTCATTAACCTAAAAAAAATCAAATAGTTTATGCGACTATGATTTTGTCAGTCAATGTTTTTCCCTTGTTTTGCTGGCATCTGGAAATAACACGTTAATGTCAAACATGGCGTTATTACCAGGCTCTGGTAGCAGCACAGTGTTTTCCTCACGAGGTCAGTATAGTGTTAATAGTCACTACAGCACTGTGAGAGTCAGTACATGCTGCAAATCATAAGAACAGAAACCTGCAGAGAGTTCTACAGCCATCAGAAAGTTCTGTGTGGAACTCCTTCCAAAAAAATGAAGGGAAATGCAAACAGCAATTTTTGAATAATTGTCGAATAATGCTGAGCAACTATCGGAGAGCATTTTTGCTTGAAATGCCAATCCCTATTAACAATCAGTATCAGCTGTGGAAAAACAGTTTCATGATATTTTAAATCACGAGTCCAAGCATTTTTTCCAGCCCTAAAAAACAGTTTTGATATCGGCACAAATCGGAGAACAGAAAGGTTGTGAAAGGTGTATCTGCGATAGGTTGGTATTGGCCAATAATACTGGCAATTGTGTAGCCTATTGGTTGGGCCCTGGTAAATTTTTACACTTGTTAATCCCAGAGACAAAAGATAAAACTCTACTTAAATGGTCATATAATCAATACTCATTGAATTCAGTACCTGTAATAAAATATGTACGATCGTGTACAGAGAACAGAGAAACACGTCAGAGCATGGACATGCACACATTTGTGCTATTGTTGCTTGAACAACAGCTCTTTTGCCCTCCTTGGCAGAGCTGCCCCTCCGCCCCTAAAAGAGTTTTTTTTTTTTTGCATATTCACATGAAATTCGAATAGCCCATTATTTGTAAAGTTGGTCCAAATTCATCCGAACTGTAATTTCTTTCATGACACGGTGTGTCACGGTAGCGATGCCCTTTGCCCCTTTTCACGTCACTCACGTGTGACAACACTGTCATTATCCGCCGACTTAAATGCTAAACACGCAAAGAATAACGAGACAGCTTTTTTTTCTTTGTCAGTGTCACTCATGTCTGCAGCTGCTTGTTGGCGAGGGCTCCTCTGGGTAAGTCTTTTGAAGTTGTGGACTGTGGGGATAGTTAATGTTAACGAATAGTGCGAATGCACAACTTTCTGTAGAGATGTTAATGGTGTTACACCCGAATTGGCAACCGCTAGATTTAATGACCAGAGAGGGCTGTCGCACACTTCCTGCTGATAGTTGTCGCTTTTCATAGGAGTATTGTCCAATAATAGGTCAGTGACTTTTTGGATAAAAATCTTCTTGCTTGTGATAATAACAGACAGCTCGTTCTCAACAACCCTGCAGAAATTGTGCAAAGTGCCCTCGCTGATCGGCCAATCTGGCGGTCGCCAAATCTGGTATAACACCGGGATATGATGGTTTTGGCTGTTGAGTCGTGCAAGCCTACAATGTTTATGACAGTACAAATTTTCATCCAACAAGCAGATCTGACTGCAACAACTCAGTAGTTTAGTTGAAGTTGATAGAAGTCACTTTATTTTTAATTACAACAAATTGTAATGTTCATATTATTTTGAATGTTATAAGTTGTCATAAAGAATAAAGAATCACACTGCTGAAAACGTAGTGCATGCCATGCTAAATCTAATGGTACTTTTCTTCTGGGGGGGCATGCCCCTGGACCCCCTCGAGGGTCTGAGGCCATCATAAGGACCCCTTTTTCCAGGTTGAGCAACAGCCCCTCAAAATGTCTGTGCATGTCCCAGAGCGAGGTAAGAAAAAATTATCAAACACCCAACAGTTACACTGTGTGTAGACGCTCACAGGAAGGCGTTTCAGGACAACTCAATGCCATCAGATAAGTCCACAGATGGCAATTTATTTTGGAAGGGGGAAAATCATCCAGCTGAGTGCTTTATGTGGCTCCCTAATTGCCATTTCTGCACATTAGTGTCCCAAATAAACAAAAGTGACAATAATGGACTTCGGCCGCAGGCGTAAATTAGCTGCAGTGGCAGGACCGGAGTTGCTCCAGTACAACTTTACCTGCTCACTGACCTTTGGCCAATTTCACACAAATTCGCACCCATGATAATTCCAAAAGTTTCTTTATATTACTAATTTATTTGAACATATATATATATATATATATATATATATATATATATCACCAGGAGCTTGTGTAATGCAAAGCCAAGGATAATGCACTGTAAATGAATTGTATTTAGATGGTCTTTCGACAGCTCAACTTGGCATTCACCCATGACAGCGAAGTGGCTTCTCTACAAAGTGCAAAACTGCTCGTCAGGAACTCATACACACAGGCAGCATGGTGGATAATGGATTAGAACTGTTGCCTCACAACAAGAGGGTGCTGGGTTCGATACCCGGCTGGGGTAGGACCTTTCTGTGTGGAGTTACGATGTTCTCCCTGTGTCTGCGTGGGTTTCCTCCGCATACGCCGGCTTCCTCCCACAGTCCAAAGACATGCAGGTTAGTCAGTGACTCTAAATTGCCCGCAGGTGTGAATGTGAGAGTAAATGGTTGTTTGTCTCTAAATGTCAGCCCTGTGATGAACTCGAGACTTGTCCAGGGTGAACCCTAACCTTGACCAGTGCTAGTTGGGATTGGCTCCAGCCCCCCGTGACTCTGTAAAAGGATAAGTGGTTACGAGAATGAATGATGAAAGAATGAAAGTATTGATAGGTATTGATACGATTCTCACTATTGATTCTCACTAACCCAGTGTGTTAGCGGCTCAAATGGGGAGCAGTTTAGAAACGACTGAGTCCCAGTTTTATTTTGAAGACTCCGGTGTGGCGTCTCACTGTGGACAGGAACAGACCGAGGGGTTTGTAAACACCAGCGCAGACATTCTTTGTGATTGGTTGCGCCCAAGTCATGAGACTATTTTACAGATGAAAACAAGCCTGCATGCCTCATGGATGTATGTATCTGTGAGCCTCAACTACCCGGCATTATTTAAACATGGATAACGAATTACAGGTGTGTTGACCTTGTTGTCTCTGCTAGAAGCTGCTGTGCAGTTAAATTCTGCATTTTATCATCGTGCTACTACTGCTTACATGTGCAGGAGGAAAATATTATTCAGTAA
The DNA here is from genome assembly GCA_029783665.1 of Naso thynnoides. Taxonomy (NCBI): domain Eukaryota; kingdom Metazoa; phylum Chordata; class Actinopteri; order Acanthuriformes; family Acanthuridae; genus Naso; species Naso thynnoides. Next base: position 23,555,800 of record JAQLOL010000008.1, read on the forward strand.
ACTGCCACAGTTCCTGTGTTCAGCGACGCTATCAGCCCTGCATTGATTGGTTCAACTTTATTTACAGAGTTCTGGTTCCAGAGGAGTGGTGAGAAAACTTCTGCATGTCCAGATCGACCTTGATCGACCTGAACGAAAAAGTGCATCCACATGTGAAGGGAACAAAAACAACGCAGGCACTTATGGATGTTTTCACAGAGGTGACCCGCACATTGTAATAATGTTACTTAGACAACAAGGGAAGACTTTGGAAAATGTGTTTGGATTATCCTCACAAGTTGTTTCTGTCATGATCGGACAAGTTTGTAAGGTTGTCATCATTTTCCTGCAGCCAGATTGCGTCAAAACACTGCGCACAGAGCCCGAAGTGCAAGAGTTTATGATCTGTGAGTTATATCACAATGCCTGGGAGTTATTGACTGAACACACACATCAAAGTAAAACATCCGCTTGCTAATTTCCACAGACTAGATAACAGAAAGGGGAAACATTCTCTGAATGAGCAGGTGCTGTGTGACGTTGAGTGGTCATGTGATATGCATGTAGTTTGGCTGGAGAGTGGAGCTGCTCAAAGTTTACACAAGGAGCGTCTTTGATTTAAGACTTGATCTTGAATTTAAGATGCAGCAACTTGGATGTAGCCACACATTCACACGCTAACGAAACAACCATCGGGAGCAATTTGGGGTTCAGTATCTTGCCCAAGGGCACTTCGACTTGCAGACCGTAGGAGTACCGGATCGAACCACTGACCTTGTGATTAGCAGATGACCTGCTCTACCTACTGGGCGACAGCCGCCCACTGTTAACCTCCCATTACTTCTCTTTTCAAGCGCACACAAACAGAATCTGTCTCATGAACAGGATTCCTTCCTCCTTGTCTTTGACAACACAGGAGCACTGCTGCAGGGGTGGAGTTTTAGCGTGTCTCACATTTCCTCTCCTTGTATTGTATGTGCACATATTGATTTTTCCTCTTTTTCTCGCTCTTTCTGCAGTGGATAGCCCAAATGGATTCCTAAAACAACCCACATATTTCTTGATAACCAAGTGCTGAGCTATATGCTGTGTAATTTAAACTACAGCCTGCTTTCCCCTCTGGGACTGTGAAAAATATGTGTCATGGTAAGCATCAGACTGTGTGCGTGTGTGTGTGTGTGTGTGTTTGTGTGCATGAGCGAACATGCTGCAGCCTTCAAGCAGGCTTTGTTTCAACATCACTGCCTTTCTCGACACATCCAGCTCAGTACTGGTGTGAGCATTTTCAGCTGTGTAAAGTTTAGCTCGACCAAGGATTCGCGATGCAACGAGACAGAGCAGCCTTACCAAAAATGGGCAAGTCTTTCTTTTGCACGCTCAAAATATGTCGGTGTTTACAAGAACAACCGAAAGCGCTGTAGTATGCAAGCCAGGCCGGTAGTCAGGTGTGTGATTTTGTACTGACAAAACATTGGAGCTGCAGAAGTTGTGTACTTCCTTTTGCTGCTAAGCTCCAAGCAGCCACAAGTTAAAGAAATTCAGCCGTAGACTGACTTCTAAAATTATGCTACGAACGTCTGAATTTGCCTCAATAGGCTGTTGCATATTTAACCTTCTTTTGGTGCACTGTGGAGTGTTTAATCAGAGTTCGGTGGTGACTACTGTGAAATGCATTGACTTGTGCTAGCATTAGCATTAGCTTCATCGTCGCGCTCACAGGCACTCCATTTGCCAGTTTACTCAGCCAGAGAGAAAGCTGTGGTCTCCAAAGATTGCACCCTGGAACCTGTTGTCAAACGTTTGCAGTTACAGGGGCGCCAGCACGCCGTTGTCATGGAAAAGGAAGACCGGACTGCAACGAAGGTGTTTCGTTTGATGCAAAAACTTGGGCCGTGTAAACTGTCCCTTCAGTGAAAAGTTGCAGCAGTGGGAACTGAACGTTGCACCGCGGCTGATGCTGCTGCAAGGAGTCTCCAAAGTTTGGACATGTTACATCACCAAGGCCAGTTTTAATGCAGTGCATGTAATCAATGACTATTGCTGCTTAAACGATTTATAATTTCTCAGCTGTTGCTCTGATATACTCGCATCCACAGCTCAAATGCACCCCTCTCTCTCTCTCTCTCTCTCTCTCATTATTTCCACTCCTGACTTCCTTCGTGAAGCACCCATTTTGTTTTCACCATTTCATAGTTAGGCTCTACTAGAAGATCACCTGTAAATAACTCACTATCACTGTGCTCATTCATAGTTTTGAGCGCAAAAATATCAAGCTTGGAGCTTGAATTGTTTTGGCCGTTTGTGTTGTGAATTGATAAAAAGCGTCGATCTGGTTTATTTGTGTGCGTAGGTGTGACGCTGTCCAGAATCCTGAAGGAAAGTGGGCGGAGATCGATTGATCGACAGACAGACAGACTCACGTCACTTAGTTCAGTTTCTTAGCGTGTTTGCTCAGTCTGGTATTTTGTGGATGTTTTGGGCCTAAATTCATTTGTACAAGTAAACAGGAAAGTGAAGCGACAGAGGGAGCGAAGGGGAGACATTTTGCACAAACCATAATCAGCTGTTTTTATGTTCCTCTCCCTGCTGAGTTGAGTGATTATCATGAATGCCCCGACTAATAAATGTAGGGAAACATAGCTTAGTTTTTGGTGACAATTTTATTTTTGTTTAGTTTTAACTGTGAGCCTCCGTGTTGTCTAGTATGATCTGGAAACTGTAGATTTTTGATGTGTTCCACAACTCTTTTTTTCTCTTGTCCTGAGCCACCGGAACAGCACCCTGTCTGTGTTGGGGGACCTGCTGATTTACAAATCAAGCACTGATCATGCTGGAAAAAAATAGAAAAAAGAAAAAAAGAGAAAGCCTGAAAAACTGAAGGTAAAAATGAAAATATATAGAGTCCTTGCAATCGAAAGATAGTCTCCTCTGGTTGCTTTGGTGTGAACTGACAGGCTTTAGAACATTGCAGCTCGGCTCATTGCAAACAGTTGTGAGTTTCAAGTCGTCTCGGCTCGAACGCCTGTGTGTTATATGGTCAGATTTCTATAGAACATTTAACGTCTGTTATACATTATTTAAATCAGTCAACTGTAGCTGTCAGCAATGCAGTGTAACATCAGCTACTCGGCTGACATATGTATAGAAACATCTGTACTTTGTTACCTTGTTAACTTGTATATATGCATTTGGGTGTACATATGTATCTGTGAATACCCCCCCCCCCCCTCTTATATTTTAACTTGTATGTTAACTTTTTCTTTTAAAAGTCTCCTGTGGACAGGTGTTGTAAATGATCATAGTTGTATGTTGCAGCTCCAATGTTATTGTGATGTCCATATCAAATAAAATAAACTAAATTAAAAAAAAAAAAAAACCTAAACTATTCAATGTGGCATTCAGGTCCTTTCACAGCTTTCACATCTTACAGCTGCAGACACTCAGAAGACTCTGTGCTTGGAAGTCAGGTGGGTTAATGGGTTTGCACTGTCTTGTGGGTGTGTTTTATGCCTCTGGCTGGAGACGGAACAGCAGTCTGTAGGCTGGGGCTGAGCACTTCCTTCTCTACAATGGGACACACTTGTTCTTCCCTACAACAACAGCTACCACATCCTGCGAGATAAGCGTTGCAAGAACACGGTGTACCAAGCGTCCCAAAACTAAGAGAGAAATGCAAACTCAGCAGCTTGCCCTGTTCAACATGTTACCTTGCTGCTGCCAACATCACGTATGAAGCATTATGCAACTATTTGTTCTTTGCTACAGTATGTACTATGTGTTAAATACCAAAGACGGTGATGGGAACATAAACGGGACGCTGATGTTATGATACCCTAAGACTTGTTACAGCTTGGAGACTGTGTAAAGCTGTTTTAAAGTACATAATTTTATTTTCATTGCTTTGTCCTCCATTCCTCTTTGTTATGATACAGTTTAATGCGCCAAATTCACTGCTATTGTTTTGGAAAGCAGTGATATCAGTAAACACATCTTATATTTATATTTTGCTGCTATTTTCACTAACAAAGTTGTTTTATGTGTCTTGGAAGTAGCTGTGTTGAGAAAACAATTTTAAAGCTGCACTTTTATCAACCAGCGGCTAGTGGACAATTAGTGGTCAAACCACTGATATGCAATTTGAAATGGGTCACTCACAATGACCAGCCCATAAAGAATTATTACACGTACTGCAACTACATGCAATTTTTTTTACAGCGTTTTAGAGCTAAAACTCCAACTTATGTCCCTTCAAAAAATGTCTCCGTCTCTCTGTCTGTCCAGTATGAAGAGGCAGACAGACACAGTCAGCAACGAGGTAATCTAGAGGAACAGCTAAACAGCCAAAAACATTCTCAGGTGTTGAAGGAGAGTGAATACTGGACTTACATTTCAGGTAATCAATACATATGGATACTAACATGCTAACATGTTAGCCCTAACACCTTTAAAGGGATAAACCAATTTTTTTCTCTTTTTTTCTTTTTTTATGTGTCTCCCTCCTGACTTCCAGACAAGAAGATAGACACCATTCTTTTGACTGTGTTTGTAGTAACAATGAATAAACGGGCAAAGCTCGTCCACCGCTAATTAGCTTAGCTCAAACACTAGTATACTGTACATATATACATATATAATACAGTACACATAAAGTGTTAATCTGAGTCTAAAAATAACACAACGTGGTCAACAAACAAGTCACAACAGGCACACAGGAACGTTTAGAGTTGTTAGAAAGTTTATCTGATGACTTTAGGTGGAGGCAGGCTAGCACTTCCCATTGACTACCAGTGTTTGAGCTAAGCTAATTAGCAGTAGGGAGCTCTGCCCATTTCTTCCTTGTTACAGTATTTATGCTAAGCTAAGACAGACATGTCTGTCCTCAAGATCTGTCTTTAACCTTCAGATACGCAGTTGACATCCATCTTCTAACATCTCCCTCTGAAAGGAAGCGTGCAAGTGTATTACCTGAAATGTTGAACTATTCCTTCATAAACTAGTGTCTGTTTTAGCCCTAGCCATGACTGTGACCTGCAGGTTAGTACTGTACATTTAGGATTACTAAAAGGGAACAAAGACCTCACAGTGCACTGACTGAAAGAAGAGTGTTTTCTCATGTAAAGTTTCAGCACTTATCTCACACACACACACACACACATTCCTCACAGCATTTAAAGCATGTAGCTCTGAAGCTGTTAGTTGGAAGATCTGTGTTCTTGTTGCAGACCACTTTAGCATGTTGATGTTTTATGAAGCTGTGTGAAAATGCGATAAGCTTTAAAAAAAAACAAACAAACAAAAAAAAGGAACACTAATGATCAACTTAACACGGCCTCTTTCTGCTCTCACCACACAAGCACTTTGTGACGCGATTGGATCTGAGTAAAACATTCTTCAGCTGACAGGCGTCCCACAGAAAATGACATCGGGAGATGCGATTTGTGAAAAATGTAGAGCTGAAGTGCTCCTGTCGCTGTCCTGTGTGTTCTTTTGTAAACATGTTTACACACTGTGCACATTATGCCTTCCACATCTAGCTTATGAAGCTGCACTGAACGTAGCACAGTCTGTCTTTAGCTTCTTTACTGCGGTATCCACATGCTGTCGACCGTAAAGATAAGCCAGACGTAGAAAACTGACGGTATGCACAAAGACAGAAGTACTGTGTGCGCTGCGCTGTGTCTGTCAGATTTGTGTAAGCGTTTCGTAAGGCTGAACTGTTGACCTCCACTCCCACAGGCCATAAAGATGTAAAGATACGGACACGCCCCTAAATCACCTGATCGACTTCAGACCTGTCCGAAAACACCTGTTGTGTTGTGTGAGCAAGGTTCCCAAACGTCCTATTTTGCCGACTATTATTAGGCTACTGGGGATGAACCTCTCATTAAAACTTAAAACATCAAAAACAGTCAGTAATGTAATTTATGCTACCTGTAATTGAACCTGATATAACTGCTTCTAAAAAAGATCTCTCCAATTTAAATTTATCACGTTAAAATTTAGGAGTAACAGAGGAAAGAGCCTCCTCGTTGGTCTAAAAAGGGAAATCTAACGTTGTTCCCCCGTAACTAAAATTGAAGTCCCAGATTGCAGTTTAACCAGAAATGATTTTTCCCCGAGTTCAGAGGCCCAAAAAAGAAGCAACCCTCATATTTATCTTGTGACCCGTGTTGTGTTTTATTTTTCTGCAAATACCCGTTAATGTCTGGAAGATTGGTATCTTCAGGTTTGTTGTTTGTTTTTAATACATACAGTACATGCATCATCTGGTTCCTGGACTTTTCTGTTGTAACGTGCATCATGTTCATCCTTTGCTTCCTGCACACTGTTTGTGTGTGTGCTGTAATCCAGATTATTTTAATGCATCGAACATACTGTAGATCTGTGGGGTGCGACGCCCGATTGGCTAAATACTGACGTATAATTTGATCTAAACTGTACGTGATAGACAAAAATAATTGATCTGTAAAAACAAAGCGATGCTGCTGCGATGGCGTCACATGACATGATGAGGTTAAAAAGAAACTGAAGACTCTGCGTTGATCATTTGTGCTGCACTCGGTGAGCTGCTAAGAGGGAAGATACAAGTAGATGTGTCCGTTGTAAATAATATGAATCTATTTATTTTCTTAATATATAACTTTCTCCAGCAGATCTGAAGTGTACCAGTAGAGTATTTTTTTAAGGATGGGCTTCATTTTGTCCCTCTTTCCGTCCGGATGTTTGCTCGTGTTCCTTCTCTCCTCACGTCTGCTGACAAACTGACCATGACACCATTTATGCCTCTTTAATGTTAAGAGGTGGAGGACAATTGTACAGAAAAGCTGTTAAAACTCCCTGTTGAAAGGAGTTGGAGGTTATTTTTTTCATTGATAAATTGTGTGGTGTAATTTGGTCCGTCCTCTTTTCTTTATATCTTGTGTTTTACGCCCTGCTCGGTGAAACCAGTGCATATTATGGATCAAATCTATGTGTCATAACAGCTGACAAATGGTTATTGAGAAGGATTTTGGCTTGAACATAAAGTTTTTCTTCTGTCGTCATGTCAGACCACTATTACTGTCCTCTTGTTGTGCAGAGGTTTACTTTAGGTGCTCGGTTTAACCAAACTGTGGTGAGTTTTCCAGTTTTAACCTCAAATTTCCCCTTAAACACATTTGTGACTTCAGCAGTTTGTGTAGTGTGTAATCGGACGACTGTCTTTCACTTGTTATTCTGCAGCATTTTGGATCTTCAAAAGGTATTTTCACGACTCCACAGACGTCCTCTCACTGCCGAAGTTTCCCCAGACTGCAGGCCGCTGCAGACTGAGCAAATATTTTTATCATTCCACGCAGAAATTAGACTCCGTGAGATCACAAACGTACATTTGAAGATGCACCCTGCAGCTGAATAACAGGCAAATAATTATACTTGTAACTTTTTCCACTGATGTTTGCACAGGGAGCTCTGTGTGACTGGGTCGGGGAGCGATGTTTGAGAGTCCTCTGATTTATTGTTGCCAGTTCAGCCTGCAGTGAAACACTCGTGTTTGAGTATTTGTCACAACTGCTAAACCTGAAACTTCAACGTGAAACGGCCAATAACTGATGATTTTAAGAGGGAACCAGATAAAGGCTGTCAGAAATGACACGATGTAACACTTAAACTTGAAATCATTGTGAGTCATGTGTGTGCCAAACTGCCTGTGTCATTGTTTTTCTCTCTCATGGATCAGTGTGAACGTCTTTGTGTTGCTCTGTGCATCAGATGTCTTTATGTAAAACATCAGAAAACGCGCTGATTTCACGCCTGTGGATTCTACTGTCAACTGCAAACGAAGGGATTAAAAAAAAGCAGTTCAAGGGCTTTCGATGTTGAAATGTTGTTATAATAAAATTACTCTAGTTTAAAAGTGTCTCAGTGTATTATTTCAGAGGAAAAGCATTTTGTTATGTTCAGGAGAAAAGAATAATTACCCCCCCTATTGATGTAGATGCTGTTTGTCAGTCGACGTTAAAATCGAGTGCAGTTGTTACAACTCACCTTGTTTTCCAGTGTGTCCAAATACTAAATCCCATTTATGTAGTCATATTTTATTCTTATTGTCTGAACTTTTAGGCTAAAATAAAAAGCTGCAGCTCTTTATCATTGACAAAATGAAAAATCCATTAATTAAAACTGGTTTGCAAATAAACTCACCACGAAACACGACTAACACCTGTCAGGTATGTAACTGCCACAGTGACAGTAAAGTGATGGGTCAAGAAGAAGTGGTGGGGTGGTATTTGTGGCGTTTTTTGGTAAAGAGGATAAAGCTCCTAAGAAGCTACAACACGGTATAGAGTCACTTTGACCTCCTAGTATGTAAGGTTGCTGTGACCTTTGACCTCCAAAATCTAATCAGTTCACCCTGGAGTCCAAATGTAACTTTGGGCAAAATCTGACAAAGATCCCTCGCTGCATTCTCAAAATATTGCGCTCACAAGATTCGAGGTCACACTGATCTTGACCTTTGACCTCCAATATGTAATCAGTTTATTCTTGAGTGGAAGTTGACATTTGTGCCAAATTTTGCACCAAATATTGCATTCGCAATACACAAGGTCACTGTGACCTTGACCTTTAACCTCCAAAACTGAATCAGTTCTTCCTCAAGTTCAAGTTGATTTTTTTTTTTGTACTAAATGTGAAAAAATTCCCTCAAGACATTTAAATTGGATTTTAAGTGTCTTTGTATGTATTAAATGTTTTTGTTTTAATAAAAGGACTCTTGGAAGAATAGTCCAGTTGGGCTAAAAGAGATTTTAATAAAATCAGAATCAATCTTGCAAACCCTGGCCTCCATTTCCACAAACAGTTAAAACTCTGAGAGCATTTAAAGGGCAGGATTTGGTTTTTCGACACAGTTAAAAGTCTTTGAGGCGACTGTGGTCTGAAAACAAGCAGCTCGTCCTGCTGCTCCTCAGCGCGGAAACGTCCAGGCTGAGACATGAACCGCGGGGAGGTTTGTGTGGGGTGACAGAGGACAAAGTTCAGCCGGCCCGGCACGTGAATCTTGCAGCTGTGGGTGGGTGACAGCAGGGGACGGGAGAGAGAGCCACGCCGCAACGAGCTGAGAGGAAGCTTTGAAGTGAGAAAAGGCCACAAAACCGCCACGTGTGCAGATTAATATTCCTCCATTTTGTCTCTGCAATACAATCTCATTAATGTGTAATAATCAATGCTGAGAGTTCGAGACTGAAAAATTCAGCTGAGGTGAAATGCAACTGAATACAGTTACTCTTACACGCTGTATTTGAGGTACTTTTACCTTCTCAGATTTTTTACATTTACAATTTTTTAAATTTGATCAGTATTAAGCAGAATAACAATCCGCCGACCACCTCAGACTGATTTAGTGGCCACTGACGTTTTTAGAAAACGTTCCACAAACAGAGAGAAAAAGTAACAGCTGGGTTTATTTTGATTTTGCCCACAGAGTGAATGAGGAGAGAATAAAAAGGCTCTCAGTCCATTCTCAGTCATCAGCACCTCACAGGGTCCTCCAGTTAGCCTGAGCATATTAACAGAAAAAAAAAACTAAATTTAAAGTAATCGAAATCTTGTATTTGAGCATTTGAATTGGTCAAAATTTAAGAAGCCTAACTTTGCATCACCATCATTTAAAATCCTGCCTAAACTATGACAAACTTTTGAGATCCACAGGGGTAAACTTCTAGATTTAACATTATATGTGGTCAGTTACTTGCAAAATTTGCAATTTAGAAAATAGTATAAAGCCAAAAACTAACTTTTAAAACCTTTAAACCTTGGTTCAGTTGTCTTTTAACCTCATAGGGAAAGAAGAAGAAGAAGAAGAAACACGTCAAAGGCGCCATGCGGCCAAAGCCAACACTAGTGATGCTCAAAGCTGCGGTCAAAGCTGCGGCTCGACGAGGTCGCTGAGGAGATATTTGGCCTGTTTGAAAGAACTGTAGCAGATCACGAGGAGAAACCGTCCAAGTTAAAAGAAAAGGGCCAACAACACAAACTACTAAGTGCAGTTTTTAGTCCCGAGGTTCAGTTACACAGATCAGGTTTGTATGTTTTCAGTGTTATTGTCGAACATCATATGACTTTCAGGTAACGTCTGAAATTCTGGATTTGTTTTTTCATCAGGCAGCAGCTGCCACAGGGCATGTACAGTGACCCGCCGGTGATTGTGGGACTTCATACGGACCTTTTTATTTTTGTTTGTTTATATAATAATTTTAAAAAATAAATAATCGTT
>JAQLOL010000008.1:23566130-23591617 GCA_029783665.1 Naso thynnoides
TGAGCTCTGCCCGTCTCTTCCTTGTTACTGCACACACAGTCCAAAGAATGGGATCTATCTTCTTGTCTGGGACTCAGAAGAAGAAGGGAAATAACAAACAGGAAAAAAATATCCCTTTAAGCTCAACTTATGTGCTTTAACCTGTTATCTTAGTGTTTTGCTTGTTGGTCCTTTTTTGAATTCTTCTCACTGGACACCAACCCTAGTACTGTACCCAAGTGCAATTTGGGGTTATTTGTAATTTACTTGAGTATTAAGATGTAATGCTATTTTACTCTTTTGCTCCATTAATTTTCAGGGGGAAATATTTGACAGTACTAAACTAGACTTAACTGGTGATTTTTTATATCTGTATTTTATTTAACAGATGTAGTTGCATTGCAGATAAAGATTTAACATTAAAAACATATAATCGTAGAGAAAAGATCACATCCTTAAACATTAAACCTGTAGTTCCTGCCTTGTCTTACAAAAGAACAATGTAGATATGCTCTTTGTCCAACCTCACGTTGTCACTTTGTCAATGAGCTGTGAGCAGTTTAATCAAAGAAAAAGCAGTAAGGAGCTGTATGCTTTATTCACCTGTATTAAAAATTATGGCTTGTTGTTTTGAAAACTCCACAAAGGACATCAGGGCCTTATCTAAGTCTAAATGCCAGCCCTCCTGACAGTCTGCAGCGCTAATCTCATTGTGGGCAGCTTGCATCATGAAGCAACGCTGATGAGCAGCAGTAAACAACAGTCATAGCCTTGACCAATATGCATCTTATTAAAGGTGGCATTCAGATAAGAGTCAATCTTGATCCACTGACTATAATGCTTGGAGCTCTAATACTTAATTTACAAAGCTGCATCACACTGTGCAACGCGATACAGGCTTGTCATCATGGCAACTGGCATCACAAAAAGGACAGCAGATGGTGTTTTCATTAAAGAATTCAAGCTAACAGAAGAATCAACCTAATGACTTTGTGTTGGATTCTCTGGTGCACTTATCATGTTACATTAAGTTCACTATCTGCTGTGCAAAAACACACAGACTAATGTCAAAAAGGATGGCTGATACCCAGAGGCTATCAGGTGTGTTTTAGAAATGTAGTGTCTCTGTTACACTGTGCACAGTCATGAGCACGACCCCTGACTGAGAACTGAGCAGGTCCAAATAATGCACCGGCAGTAGAACAACCGAAAAACCTCACACCACTGCAATGACCAGCAGTTAGCACATGGTCACGACAAATGGCTAAAAGCTGTAGGTAACAGCAATGATGTCCGACATGTAAAGTCACTACATTTTAGCTCCAACACATTTTCTCACATCGTGTACAGATGGAAAATTTCCACTCTGACATGTCCTTTGAGCTTCCAGTCTGTTTGTCTGCTGTCACCTGCATTTCCCTGTACACAATGCTGGGTTTGTTTAGCATTTGCGGTGGGTTAAATGTGGCAGCTGCCTGTATTTAATGAGCAAAACAATATCATTAATAATCTTTCGTTTCTTTTTATTACCTGACCTTAAATCTGTTGCAGAGAGGTTTTAGATTGGCTGTTTAAAAAGGTGCTGAGTGCAACAAGAGTTTCCAGCCCCTCAGAGAACAGCTCGACTAGTCAATAGGACGGGATGGGTAGTAACACAACTGCAGATGCAAAGATTTTAGCGGCCTGAAAGGAAAAGAAGCATCGCGTCCTGCAGCAGAAGTGGTCTCTTAGGCAGTATAATTAAGAATTGGAAGTTAATATTAAATAATTAAAAAGTCATGATAAAATTAATGATAAAAAGGTAAATAAAGTTAAACTGACTGCATTAATATTGAGGCTGAAAGGCAATATTAATGTCTGAACAAAAACTCCTTCTGTCTCTGTTAATTTTTTTAGCGTGCGACTAAGGTGTGCACGTTCTTTATAACCCTCACTGACACTGATGTGGTCTGACTGTAGGGTCAGTGTTTAATATCACACTTATGACTAATAGTCAATAAGACACGAAGATCAGAGTGAAAGAGCCTTAGTAGCTCTCACAGCAATAACTAAAAGAGACGTGAGCAATCAAGCAGACTCAACGTAGCAGAGCACCGAGTGCTCCACATTCAGAAGTGAATGATGGCTCAAATCCGGCCCAAGTGTGCGACAGCCATGTCTGAACCATAACAAAGGGAGGACAGATAGTTTATTAAAGGGAGACTCCACCTATCAGATCAGTACATCCCAGATAGCAGCTTTGTTGTGGTTCAGACATGGCTGTTGTACACTTGGGCCGGATTTGGGCCGTCATTCACCTCCGAGCGTGGGCCATATCTTTGCTGTTCATTTGGCCCACATCCGAGCCAAAGGGCAATTTCTATCTGGTGTATGTCACAGTATTTGTCATTGTTTTGGATTGTTGCAATAAAAAAAACCGCACATTTGCATAAAGCAAATATATTTGTCCACTCTCGTGTTGATAAGAACATCAAAAACTTGAAAAATATCCCTTCATTTAGAACTGAAAAAAAGTGTGATTAATTTGCCATTACTCGCGAGTTATCTATGGACAACATGCGATTAATCGTGATTAAATATTTTAATTAAATGACAGCAGTAATTTATGTAGTTCTTTTCTAGACTATTAATCAACCAAAGTGCTTTTAAAACACAAGTCAGCATTCACCCATTCATACACATTCACACACAAAACGTCAGGTGGCTTCTTTACACAGTGTCAACTATCAGTAACTCACACACACACATTCAGCAGGTCCAAATAATGCACCGGCAGTAGAACAACCGAAAAACCTCGCACCACTGCAATGACCAGCAGTTAGCACATGGTCACGACAAATGGCTAAAAGCTGTAGGTAACAACAATGATGTCCGACATGTAGAGTCACTACATTTTAGCTCCAACACATTTTCTCACGTCGTGTGCAGACTGTTTATTTCCACTCTGACATGTCCTTTGAGCTTCCAGTCTGTTTGTCTGCTGTCACCTACATTTCCCTGTACACAATGCTGGGTTTGTTTAGCATTTGATTAAATATTTTACACATTCACACACTGAAAGAACAGCGAGGTTCAGTGTCTTGGCCAAGGACACTTTGATCCGCTCTACCTTCTGAGCTTCAGCCAACACCCAAAGTGACTTGTTCTTTGAGTAATTCATTAACAAGGTACTTGTAATTCTGATTATTTGTTAAATTAAGTAATTGGAAGTAATTGTACTTCTGCTCAAATATAAATTTTCAGTTTGCATTTAGTGCTTCTTATAGCCAACGTTGTGCTCTTGTGCACCTGTGGTAGTCAAACTATAATCGACGTACTGTAGCTCTTTGGAGTCAGCAGAGCAGAGGCCCACTGGGCATTAATGTCTGTGGTTTAAACTGGTCTGGTCTGTTGGTCCATATGGGTTAAAGAGTTCAACTGTGCTAAGTAATCAAAAATAAAAAAAACATCTCTTATTTCACGACAATCGAGCACCTCCATAGCACACTAACTAGCTAATTCTTTTCTCATTTGTGACCTGAAAAAACTGTGAATTCTTGAAATTCAGTACTAGATAATGCTATTTCCTGTGACCCTGTTGCAGTAATATTTACATATCACTCTCTATACCGGTTATTTTACTTTACAAATACCCTCAATTTTATTTTCTTCATAACATACTAAAATTTATTGATGTTTCATGTGAATCACATAGTTGATTTTCATTGTTCTAAAATAAATATCAAAGTTTTGTTTCAGCAGTTTTGTCTGATGTAACACTTGGTTGGAAATATTAATGCTCTCACAGTTATGATGATCTTGATCACATCATTGGGCCCTGTGACACCCCCGACTCACACATGCACAGTCTGCAGCTGCCAAACCCAAAGACGAGAAATGATTAACAGACAGATCGCTGGTCTGGCAGGCAGTGCTTTGGTCTGGATCAGTACCAAGAGGAGAGCTTCACCGCATTCACATCACGACTCACAACTGCTAGTTTGAAGGGCCGAGCTGGCAGGCATGAGGAGTCACAGGTGTGTTTGATTTTTTAAAAAAAATTTACTCCCCCACCCCCCCCACCCCCCACCCCAAATAAAAGAGAAATGCTCTGAGTGCATTACAGAGAGAAAGACTAGGACAAACCCTGACCGTTCAAGCTTCTTTTTCTACTGACGAAATTTAAGCAACATGCAGCAAAGTTGAAGTGCTGCCCCCCACAGGTCATTTGTAGAACTCCACAGAATGAGTTAAATCCTTACATACAGTTCAGAGTAACAAAGGACATTTATTACATATTTTTTGTTTGGAAAAATTCCACAATGAGATAACCCTTCAATGAATGATCTGCAACTCAAATTCTTGACAGCTCTGCTTGCAGGAGGCTTCTCTGTGTGTGTGTGTGTGTGTGTGTGTGTTAGTTATTGCAATCCTTTAAAGCATGATTCAAAGTTTTTGCCTCTCCTCAGATGAATCCAGGTGCTCATTAACCAGTACAATCCCATGTTTCTGTGCTCTGTGTCCCAGCCTCAGTCTAATTATTACCATATCGTCCCTCACAGGCCTGAGATAAGGTCATTTTTAGGGTAAGGCGACACGGGCCACTGATAAAAACTAAATTATTGAGGCATCACAGCCAAACTAGAGCACCACGGCCAAAACCAATGGTGCAGTAACAGTATTCATAGGAATATTAATGTTTCTGGATGAATTAATGTTAATGTCATGTACAAAAAGGAAGCTACAAAAAGGGTTATTAGAGTGCTGAGCTTTCAAGTTTCATCAGTTTACTGCCATCCTCAGCTGTTTTACAAGGACACAGATCCCTCATCATACTTTGCTGAGGTAAAGACTTTTGTCAAGTGGTGTGATGCTTACAGCCTTGTTAAAAATGTCAATAAAAACGGAGATGATGCTAGACCTGCGGTGCATGGGGGACCACAATCCAGCTTTTATTCATGACTAGGGTTGGGTCAGTGTAAACATTTCCAAACCGGTTTCATACTAAGCCAAATTTCAGACCGGACTGGTATACCAGACGTTCACCACTGGATGTTTGTTGCGACGGCCAGTCAGCGCTGAGATTCTCCTGACATCACTGACGTCTGGACACTGGGACCAGAACATCTGTTACTGTGTGTGAATACCACAGAGCTGTACAACAAACTTTGGAGCGTTAACTTACACCACAAAATTATGTAATGAACACAGAGTGAATGTAGTTTTTCAAAGTTTCTGTGACTTCCTCAGCTGACACAATGTGGAAATGACGATTGTATGAAGCTACTAGCTAAGCTAATGACTCATTTGTTGCTGTGTGACACATTAACAGAGCTCCGGTTTATTTTATTAGCACAGACACGACATTGTTAAGCTTTCCAAGGTTCCGGAACTTCCACAACTAACACAGTGCAGAAATAATGATTTTGTGAGCCATGGTTCATGGAAGAAAACCCCCTTTTCTCCTGATGCTAATAGCTAAGTTGAAGGTTGTGTGTTTTGATAGCATTGCACAGTGGTGCGCAACTTGAGGTTTAAACTAAATAGCGTACACGACTGGCTGCCATCATAATATGTTGATCATGTTGTCTTGTTGCTTGTTGCTGATGTGAGACGAGTCAGATTCATGCGCGTTGTCGGGCCGTTGGGTGTTGGTACATGTTGTTACTGATGTACAGCATGCTTCCACTTTGCCAGGATTTCACATAACGACAAATGCCGGTTCAGCTGATCTGTAAAGTCACAGACGGACTGGTAAAACCAGACACTGACTCAAACTTAGTCTTGACAAAAAAACTCCAGCGAGTTCAGCTCTTACAGATATCTTGGTATTCACTCAGATAACCGCTTCAACTGAGATACATGTTGATAATTCGTGTTCTCGTTTACAGCAAAGACTGTATTTATCACGTCGACTCAGGGTGTTTGGTGTTGATCAGAAGATCGTGTTTTTGTTGTATCAGGCAGTTTTGGAGAGTATCATTAGGTATGGGATGTCAGCGTGGTATGGAAATCTCTCTCTTTCTCGTCTGATGCAAACTGCCATAAAGGTTACTGGGAGGACTGAAAACCTCTCCCTACAGTCCATACACGAGCAGTTTGTTCTCAGGCAAGCATAGCAAATATTGTCTGATCCGTCTCACATCCTCCACTCTGAGTATGAACTTCAGCCATCTGGTAGATGTTACAGAGGCCCCAAATGCAAACTGAACCAGTTTAAGAAGTAGTTTGTGCCTACCTCAATCAAAATTCTGAATAATGTTTCTCAAGGCTGTATGGGTTGTGCTAAAGCGTCATGTTGCTCTTATATTCCTATGTTCTTTTATTTTTTATTCTTCTCTAATTATGTTGTGCTCTATGTGGATCGGTGCAATATAGGTAATGTGCAATAGATGTTCTTGTGTTTCGCACAAGTATGTGCTTCCGTTTACATGTGGATTGTGTTTGTTTCTGTTGTTGTATTTAGTTCTTCTGTAAGGCAGAGAAATGCCTGTAGCACTTGGAGTCCAGATAAATTTCCCCATGGGAACAATAAAGAGTTCGTAACATATTAGGAGTCATTAATAACATAATCAAGCACATCATTCTAAGAAAAGCCGTTTAAAAACCTGCACAAAAAGAACAACTGTTTACTGCATACTGCCATCAGAAACTGAGAACAATTAGCTGATAATAGCCCTGATCAGCCACTTTCAACGATTAAATCCAACACACATTATGAACCATTAAAGCAACATTATGTAATAATTTGACCAGATAGTAACAGTTGACAGTCATCTTAATGGAACACTGATTGGTAAAGGGGTGAACAGCGTCTTTGTGTTTACTGCAGTCAATGAATGTAAGACAATCTGCTCACATTGTAGCAGTTAGCTGGAGTTTAGTTACAAAAGGTTAAAGAGTAAACACACTATTTGAAAAATGTAACACCAAACTGCCTCCATAAATCATTACGTATTACCAATTCTTCACATTCCACAAAAACACATGACTAGAAACTTGAGACATCATATGCAGATAGTGTTGTTGTTGTCTGTTCAGCATAAATATCAACATTTACATTTTGTATATATTTACAAATCTGAGACATTTTGATTTTTGTCACGTCAACTCTCTACCAGCCACTGTTGGTGAGCTCTGGTATTTTGGTGCTGTGTAATTGTAATGGGGATACATTCACCACAATACACTATACGAAAGAGGGAAATCTGAAAAAAAAAAAATTAGATCAAAAAATCGAGCTCAGGAAACTGCAGCTCCAGTTACTCCAAATCTGATTCCATGATCCTTCACGGCCCTTTTTGCTGTCTTACTAGCCTCCTATAGATGCTTGATTTCACACAGAAAAAAAATACATTTGAACTGGCCTGGCACTACCTTCCCATGATGCAGTGCCACATTCTAGTAAAAACTGAACATATAATCTCAGTCTACCTTCCACTAACCACCACAAGACTGCAACAAGCTCTGTTGTGTAGACTAACATGATTTCATATCAGCCTCTCTGTGTAACTGTGGATTGTTTTATGCTACGGCAACTTTTTCATGAGGCATTGTTCTTGGACCTAAAGTGTACATGTGTGCGTAGTCTGCCAATTTTTATTTCAGATGGTCACAAACTAAAATGTAAAATTTGAAAAAGTCTGTATTGAAAAGCAGTTGGCCTATCGACAAATCTTTTACTTCCACTTCCTCTGCGCCCATGAAATAAACTAAACTCCTCTTTCTGACGTCTGCACCCGTGGCCTGATGTTCTCAGTGCTTACCAAACACTACGCGGGTATAAACAACCTGTAACTGAAAGTCAAGACCAATAGTTCAGAGACAGTTTGCTCCTTCTCAGCTCTAATTTGGTTTCCCACTTTTAAAAAGAGCATTAGGTGTTGCTCTGAAAGCTCCGCCACATATTTTAAGTGCTTAAGCTGCAGAAAATCCATCTGCTTTGGAACAGTAGGCTGCTGTCAGACATGCAACATATACACAATCATTTGTGAATCTTACAAGGCATTTCACAAATGCACTGTGACTTTGAATTTATCTAGACTTTACCCAGGGAAGCTGTATGTGTAAACACAAATGTCAGGATTATTTGACCCTGACTTCCCCCGTCAGCCCCCTCGTCCTAAGTTTAGGTGAACCGCATGTAGGGGTGTGCGGTATGATGATGTTAGATCGAGTACGATTAGAATGTGTCCACGATTTGCTGATACATAGAGATTGTTTGCATCATGCGTGAGGGCACATTCTGTCTGAAAAAAACAACAACACATTCTTCTCTCAACGAAATGACACTTTTTGCTGCTCCATTTCATCCCAGGGCCTCCCGTAGATAAATGCAGATAAACTAAACACAGCAAACATGGCGCCTTCCTCCCTCCCTTTTCCCAACGTAACATTTGTCTTATAAAACATAAAACAAAAGCATCATGAACGAGTCGGGGTTAGTTATATTAGCCAGTTGGGAGGAGGGGGCACTTGACATTTTCTATCATTAACTGCGGTTGGCATAAACATTTTTGTTGCACTATATCAGTTGTGGAGGTCCTGGACAGGTTGGAAAACTTAACGACATTGTGTCCGGGTTAATAAAATCATCCGCAGGTCTGTTAAGTTACGCACAGCCACAGCTGGGATGTTAGCGTTAGCTAGTAAGGCTAACGTCAGGAGGAAGGAGGGCTTGCCGTTTCTTTTGTCATTAACCACGTATATAACTAGAGAAGGCAGTTTCAGATAAAATTGTGTTTGAATGCTTAAAGCTGACTAGCTGACGCTGAACTGCCAATGCTGAATCTTTAAATGTTTGTTGGAAAAGCTGAAGCCACACTAAAATGCTGCTGAAATACTGAAAAACCTGTGATATCTCAAAAATGCTAAAAGACAGAAAAAATCAGAATACAAGTTTAATAGTTCAAAGCATTGTGAATGTTTGAAAGTATTAATTGAGTTTCTAGGTGAAGGTAAGTCTGAACAGTGCTGAGTTGAATAACTGTGAATTTTCTGAATTTCAGAGGTTTTGTCCCAAATGAAATAAAAGGGACAAAATTCCCAGAAAACCTGGAATACTGTGGAAGTTTTGAATCATATCAAAAATCGGAATGGAAGCAGGGATGTCTTGAATTTTCAGATTTTTTTTTTGTGTGTGTTTGAATGGTTTGAATTTGTTGAATTATGTGGAAGTAGTTAAAGATGGAAAAGACAGCATCATAATAATAATAATATATGATTTTTGTGAGCAGAGGAACATATGTGTAAATTAATGCTTTAAGCATTCACACAATTATCATTTCTGCAGAGTATTAGTTGTGGAAGTTCTAGAAACGTTAGAAAATTTAATGTCGTGTCTGCGTTCATAACAATCCCGTGGTGTTTAAAGTCGTGTTGTAGGAACTCACAGCACTGTTTTGGCTGCCATGTCTTATTCAACCTCCAGATGTCGGGATGTTTGTGCCTTCAGGATGTCAGTGATGTCGAGAGAATGTCAACACTGATTGGCTGTCGAGACACAGCATCATGCAAATTCCCCTGAAGAGTTCAATAGTTTTTTAAATTTCAATTTACACACATTGGACCTCATTCAGTAACAGTGCGTATGCACAAATCTGTGCTCAAACCGTGTGGACGAACGTTTCACACACAAACCTGTGATTCATCACAATGTTCTTACCTGAATTTGTTTGTATTCTGCGAACAAATTTAGAACTTGTTCAGACCATGTGTACAAACAAAGGCGAAGGTCCAGCTGTCTTAGAAAATGTAACTAAAATGCTCTAATCCTGTGTGCTGCCAGTGCGCAACTAAATGGAACTCAGCCACTTTTTTGTCCAGGTGAAAAAATTTCACCTGCATAAACCAGCAGAAATTCATGCACATTTTGTAAAGTGTTTGAAGATCCAATCATTACTAAGGTGTCATCAAGCAAGAAAGGCAGAAGCAAATGAATTATAGTTGAAGGTCAGACTTTTTTTCTGCTGTTTCTGCTGTTTTGCTGTTTTGTTTTTTTCTTACTTTTAGGCTATCTTCTACAACTCTTCTTCTACAACTCATCTTTTGCAACTTTTCTGTTCACCTCACCGCTGTCTTCATGGTGCGCCAAACGGATGTCCTTATATAGAGCAATGGGGGCGTGTCAGTACGCTGATTGCAGACACTGGGCACAAGCTTGTCAAGTTAGAATGATTCTGGTTCACTAACATACACATGGTGGTAAGAACAAAGTAAGCCAGTACTCATGTGTCATGAATCTGACAGTGACTCTGCACACGCACTTCTTCTGTGCACAGAGTAAGAACATTTCTACGCATATATTAGTGAATGAGGCCCATTTACTCTACCCGTAATTCTTACAATTCACATCAAAACAAAATCATTCTGACGAACCAGGAACCAAACATAAGCCGACCATGTGTTTGCAAACAAAACTGTGGTCATGAATTTGCTGTAACTTGTAAAAATGTCTTAAGCAACATAAAAAACTAAAGAATCGTGATAAATTCAAGATCGTGATCCTGCCATGAAAAAAACCATGACAGAAGTTCAATTCTGGCTGAACACAACGCCGGCCTTCCAGACAAACTGGGCATACACATACTAAAAAGATCACTGTGAGGTTATGCTGAAGTTTGCTTTGTTTGAGCGGATGAGGAATAAAACGAGAAATCCCAACAGTGCTGTTGTGCGTTTGTTAAGCTGATGGTTGGAACGGTGCAGACTGTCTGACAGACCGGCTCCTCTGGGCCGCTGAATGAGGGTTCGGTGTGTTTGGCTTCCAAATAACACAGGCTGCATTTTTTAACATTTCCAGCACAGTGCTTAGTTTTTAGCCGTTGGTTTGTGCATGTACAGATTTGTGTCACTTGTGGTATGTGCTGATGCGAGTGTGCATTGTGTGTGGGCGGCGCCTCTCACCTAAACTACGCAGACTATTTCTTACATGCACGAACACGCTGCCCATGAGCAATCTCCCAATGTTTGAAAAGTATGAACAGGTATATACGCACATCATCCTGATCAGATTCTCTGCATATTGTCTGGAGTTCATGTATGAAAGCAGCTTAATTTTTAATTATTTAATTCAATAATTTTTTAATTTATCATTATTATTAATGCTCTTTTTTCTGCTCCTCTGTTAGCTGTTCCTATCGTCCCTTCACTTTCACAATAAGCATGATTTGCTTATGGTGCGTGTGATAATCATGTAGACCTAAGTGGAACACACTGGTTGACCTGTCTTTAACTTATATTGGACTGTGCATCACTCAGTATGATTCGAGACAGGAATTTAGGCAAATGCAAAGTGGGGCGGCTGCTGCTCAGTAAGTAGAGCAGGCCGTCTACCAATCAGAAGGTTGGTGGTCTAAAAGTCGATCCCCGGCTCCTCTGATCTACATGTTGAAGTGTCCTTGGGCAAGATTCCAAACCCCAAATTGCTCCCTATGGCCACTGCATTGGTGTGTGAATGTGTGTATATGAGTTCCTGAAGAGCAGGTTGGCTCTTTGTAGAGAACTCACCTGCCCTCAGCCTGTGATTGTATGTGTGAAGAAGTGAATATTGACTTTTGTTGTAAAGCGCTTTGAGTAGCTGAAGGACTAGAGAAGCACTATATAAACACTGTCCGCTCACCATTTGATAGGCTCATCTACACAGGTCTAACAAAAAATACAAATGCACATCGTTTGTTTTATGTCATCTGTTCTAGAAATGAAATTTAATATCTTTCAATGAAGATAAAGAACATAATATGTTTGCAAGTGCACATCCAGGAGTACAATGTTAGATATACTGTATGTGACAAAAACAAGAAGAGCATAAACAATTCAAGTTTATACTGCTGCACGTTTCTTCTGTCCCTTCTGACCGGGACAGATCTTTTAAAATTACGTTAATCTAAAAAGTGTTTTATTCATGCTAGCTCTCCCCTGCTGCCCACACTTTAAAATAGACTGAGCATGATGTATGTACAAAGCATAACGAGCAGGAAGTCAACAAACTCAGCAGACCGTTAAGTTTCAACTATGAAGCAAACCAGGGTGAATGTAGGAAAGTTATTGACATTTAAATCAGCTGTGTGGCAGCAGGTACAATCCATCACAGCTTGAGACATCTGATTTTCTGTACGTGTGTGTGTGTGCGTGTGTGTGGCTTGGCCACAGCAGGGATGTCTAGTGGACAGAAACGCTGTGTATTGGCATTCTGCAAGCTGCAGGACTCTGACTGTGAGGAACTGAGCAACATGAAAGTCTTACCAGAGGAAGTGAAGTCAGACTCCAGGCAGCAATGAGGAGCCGCTGAGCTCCCCGACAGAAACACCTACAAAAACACACACACACACACACACACACACACACACACGCACACAGAAATAAGTCAAACAATCAGGATGGACATTACAGTTCAGCTATGAACACTTGGTCAAAAACCGATTGTATGTTGCCTTGGCATTAATAATTGACCCGAGGCCCTGGCTGAGAGGTTGTTTAAAATTTAGAATCTGAGAGACTGAAAGCATTAAAAATAAATACAATCCAGGTATCTGCTTATGTTTTGGGGGTTTTTTTAACGCTAAAATTACAAGTATGTTGAGAAAAGTCCTCAATTTCAATTTAAACACTAGATGGCGCCCAAAAATACAAACTGCTTTTTTAAAACCCTCGACATTTGATATATGTAAAAGTGTAATTTGCAGAAAATGTGATGGGTGGTGCTTATAGGTCCTTATGGGAAACTTGTTTGGAATAAGTGAATGTACATATACACAAAATTTCATTTTGGGTCAAACTTTGAACTTCTTCCTTCTGGCCCAGGATACATGGTGCCAAGGTGCAGGACTAACAGCCACATTTATCTCTGCTGCAGCTGACCTCTTAAATAACTCATGTGAGCTTTGATGGGCTCTTTTTTAAAAAAATTGTGCTTCACTGTGTTGTATTCACTTCATTGTTCTTGTTTTGTCGATTGTGGTGTGACTGCTGTGTTTTCATGACTGGCTGTGCAACAATGTGCCTTATGGGGATAATGAAGACAACCTTGAGCCTTGGCCCTTGAGCAAGGCATTAGATATGCTTGTTCAAAACTGCATTTTCAACTATAGCGCCTCTCTCTGGCAGATTGATGTAAGATTCACAGCAAGGCCACGTGGCATGACCCTCTACCATTCTGAGAAGTTTCATAAAAAACAAACACCTTTTTCTGAAAAGCCACGCCCTCTGCAGTGTTCATTGGCCAGTAATGACTGTTTCTATTTTACTCTTTAAACTTTTGCCGAGATGGAATGAAATTGTGTGTACCAAGTGTTATGGAGATTGGTGAAAACTCCGAGAAGGAGTAAGATTTTACCTGTTTTTCACAAAATTCGGAATGGCAGAAAATCTAGTCACTGGAAATTACGGGTCCTTTGAAAAACTTTGTTGTTTGGGATGAATGAAATGTGTGAGCAAAGTTTCATGACTCCAGGTCTAATGGGTGTGAGATATGTCTGTTCAAAGTTTGCATTTTCAACTGAATGCTGCAGTGTCTCCCTCTGGCTGATCGATGTCAAATTTGTGCCATCATCTCTTGGCATGACTCTCTACCATTGTGCCACATTTCACAGCTTTTGACCATACAGGTGCACGAGCTGCCATAGACCTCAATCGCAGAATTACTAAAAATAAATAAGAGCAAAAGATAGACACACAATGGGGGCTTTGCAGCTTGGCCCACGACTTACGATGTTACAGTGAAGTGCTGACTTGATTTGGAACAGTGTTTGTTCTGCGGCAGGAAGTCGTCAGAACACGACATCCGGTGAAGATGACCTACATGCAACATTCTACAAAGTCACTCCCACAGCTGCTTTAAAATAACCTCTGGTGTTTTCCACTTGTGGTTTCCACCACAAATACTTCACGCTGCACTAAGGGTGGAGAATTCCCTGTATAATTTTTTCTTTTGAATCGGTGGCCCTTAAATGAGTCAATGCATTTTTTCTGTGTGTGTCAGACCCTGAAGCGAAGAACATTTTGGGAGAAAAACGGCCATAAATAAAACAGCAGTGATAAAACAGCATGTGCAGGAAAGCAGAAACGAATGCCTGGGCTGGGCTCTGAGTCTGGTGTTTCGCCAAAAATCCCTGGAAGTCATGTAAAGGTCACAGAAAGATCTCAAGGATAAAAAAACAACAACAAAAATCTGATTTATTATGATGAGAGCGAGGAAAGCAGCATTTGTTTATGTCATTAATTCAGCAGCAGGACGGGGCTGGTCATCTCTCAGACAGACGGTAATCACTTGTAATCAGCCTTAATGGGCACTCTCATGGGAATGCTTTTCCTCTCTCCGTGCTCTGTCTCTAACACTCTTTAACACACTTGTCCACACACAAACAAGTGTGTGCTCGCATGTGTGCGTGTACATTCGCATCCTGTCAAGGAGAAAATGTAACGCAGCAAGTCCATCTGAAAGGGAACTGCTGTTTTCATGGTACTGTCTATCCATAACAGTAAAACATTCTCAAGTCCAATTTGTATTTAATGCAAATTTACATAGTTGCTTGGTTCTTCTTCTTCTTTTTTTTGGCCTCATTTGCACGCGCTCATTTATTTACAGAGGCTGGTGACTGAGTCTCTTTTCTGTTGCCTCCTGCTCTTCATCAACAGTCTGGGCTTCAGTAATGATCACACTGTATCCGCCTGAGAGCTGAACGAAAAATAAAAATGCTGAAATCACTGCAACAGAGCCAAGTTCCTAAACTTTTCTAAAAAAACATTTGCTCCCCTTCAAGATGTACCTGAAAACTTTTTAACCAATATGTCAACTCTTGTTCTGAAATGCTTGCAGCACTAAACTGTGAGCTGTGTGTGTGCCTACGCTGTTTAATGTAATCTTTTAAAAAAACGCATGGTTTGTATGAATGAATTACATGTTTGTTAATGTATTAATTAACCTTCTTTTCTTTCTTTTTCTTTGTATGTGGTGCTATTATATTGCACATGTACAGTTAACAAATATAAACTAAAGCTGCGAGCAGCGTTGGTCGGGACCTCGCACTCTGGGCCCTCAGGTGGACCCGGTCATGGCCTCCAGCTCACTAAATGTTAATAAAATATCAATTTTGAAGGTTTTTAGAGTCATTTTCCAAAAAATAAGGACTTTTATTTGGAGGTTTTACCTTGAAAGTCGAGGGCAGACCCAAGTGAACTGGTCGAGGTTTGACTGACATGTGCACAGGCAGCTGTGTGGTGATGAGTCATGCAGGCAGACAGAGAGAAATATTTATTCAATTTAAAGGAGAAAGTGATTAAAACCAACACCTTTTTGAACTTTCACTGTTTCCATGTAGTTTAAGCTACAGACTTGATTCAAATTGTAAATGGGTCGAAAGATTTTGACCTACAAATCTTGTATTACAAGATTAATTACAAGTCATGTCTGCTCACGTAAAAGCTATCAGCGACTACCGACGATGTATCGCATTTTTGAAAAGGCGTCCCATTTCGTAGGGGTGGATTTCAGCCACTACCTCTTGTAACTTTGTTCCAAGGGGCAAGGGGCAGGAGTAAAAATGAGAAGTGGGATTGGGCCTTTCTAGTTTTTGGCCGGTGCTTAACAGCCTGATTTTTCATCAAAATGATGAATGTAGCAAACTTTATTAGGACCAAACACACTACCAGAAATCCGGCCTGCCTGGTGAGCATTAACATAGTATAAAAGGAAATGCAGCACAATTTCATTTCTTTCCAAAGTACAAGTACTATGCCAAGTACACGGTGAAAACAGAGACAGAGTAAATATTGATTTCTTGGCATAATGCATTTGAACAGTTCAATAAAGGAATTGATGTGGAAGTAGAAGCTTATGTGGTATGCTAGTAACATGCCAAGATATGCAGCAACGTGCAGGCAGCGAGCGAGGAAGACGACACAAGCCTGTCACCGTGCAGGTCAGTGAAATCACCTCTGCAGATGTTTCAAGAGACGGAAAAATGCTTAACTTTGGTGAAAACCAGTGTGACTCAACAGAACTTTTGTTTGTTTATGAGAAACTCCACAGGGCCCCTAAAGGATCCAAGGCAGGAATTTTCACACACACTGTGTACAGCAGTTTGGGAATGCAGCCGTTTTGACTGTTAAAAACATTTAACATGGAGGAAAGAATCCACTTGATTCCTTTCAGCCTTAAACACAGTCTCTCATTTAATGAAATGACTGCAGAATACCTTCACTGAACAGCTGTTCAACTGTCATGTAACTTAAGAGACAAATTCAAAGAAAAGTCATTGAAATCATTCCGCATACTGCAACGTTCAACTGGTTATTATCTCTTTGGTGAGCACACGGGCCATACATCACGGACAATGCAGTTACAACACATCTAAATTCCTTTCATCTTCCCCATTTCAACTTTACACGTCACTTTTTCCTCATTCTTTTCCCCACATCGTTTTATCCAGTCTGGAATGTACGTGTACATATTTCAGTGGAGAGACACAGGAAGAGAGATAAAAAGAAAGTGTGTGTGCGTGTGTGTGTGTGTGTGTGTGTGTGTGTGTGTGTCTGACAGAGACAGAGTTGTGAAAAAAAAACACCCACTGATACACTGTTACTCAGTTTCCATGGTGATTTGAGTTATATTTGACAACGTGACGCACATTTTTCAGCATTCACCTTCGCTGTTAGTCTTCTTTATTTTTTTGAGTGCAGTCAGCTACAAGAATGAACGGTTTATCCTAAATAAAAGTGAGATAAAGTGACATTTAGGTCAGGAAAGTCTAGAGAAGACATCCTGATGGGTGTTGACAGGCTGCACCAAAATGGTTGCAAGCACGAAGAGGATGTAAGAGAGCAGAGCTCCTCCTCAGTACTTTTCTCCAGAGGTGAGTGGGTCACTCTTTACGTCATGTCTTTCGTGATTAATATCGCGTACAATAGTCTCCAATGACTTTACCATTTACTCAATAAAAGAGCACTACGATGACTCTGAACTTGCACTGCATACATAATGCAAATTCGAGAAAATTCATCTAATACTTAAAGATGCAATAACGCTCTGACCAGTAATGAAAATTTTCACATAACTTGCTTTAAAAGCTAAGAAACATGCAAAAATAGTCCTATTATTGGAGTGTTTGTCATGCTGTGTTCTTCATGTTGAATCTGAGCTAGAGTAGCTTAGGGGATGATCACCCCCATCACCTTCTCTGCAGTGAGAGGCGCCTCTATCCAGCTGGCTGCAGCAGTATTTTGTGCGCTGCTGTTGTTGTTGTGCTTCAGGCACCTGATGTGCCTTTGTGGGTTTTTGGAGAAATGGCCAGTAAGTGCTGCAGGTTGCATAATGTTCTAATGTCCTATATCAATGCAGTGTTGGCTCTTCTCTTCATTTAGGTAAAAACATACAGAGACATGCTTCAGCTCTTTATTCTACCTATTAAAATAGGGCTGGGTATTGGCAAGGACTTCACCATAAGATACGCATCACAATACGATTACATTATGATACATTACGATGCAATTCATCCTGCAATATATTGTGATATTCAACGGAATTCACTAAAAATGTCAAAACAGAGCTGATAGACAAGTTGCTGTGTACGATGGGTAGTCTGAACACATCACATTATATTAATAATTCAGCGGATAAATTAAGTCAAAACAATTCATTTGAAAAATTCCATTCCAATTTATGTAAACAGTATTGGCAAATTACTGAACACACTGATGTAGCTGCCGTACCATCAAAAAAAAAAAAAAAATTAAGTGCACTCTTGCACTTTAACTGGACGCACTGAAATTGAAATCATAAAAATAAAGTGCAGAAGTTTTCTTTTGTGTACCTGAACGTCAAGGCTGGGTTTTGCAAGGACATCAGGATACGATACATCGTATCACGATACATGGATCATGATACGATACAGATATCACAATAATAAATACTGCAATATATTGCCATATTTAGTTTTTAGCACAGCCCTAATTAAAAAGAGGAGGAAAGTCTTTTTTAAATGGAAGAGACTATCATGATGAAAAGAGAGAATATATAGTATATATAGCCATATAGTACGTAGCCATTGATAGTAAAAGAAAGTGTCATACAACTGTGTCTTGTTCCAGAAACTAAAGTCCATTCCAATTCATCGCTGGTGGCATTTTAAGTCCCCGGTATATCTGAGGATGTATTTTCACAAGTGCTGTCAAAGTTAACGCATTAATGACACATTAACGCAAATTAAGTTTAATGCTGTTAATTTTTTTTAACGTGTGATTAACGTGTTCACGTTCTGTCAAGGGTTGCAGAAAAAAATCAATTAATCAATGCATTGCAACTATTTTTTTCCTAATAAAACCCCAACCCTAATCCTGCCAGCTGACGAATGAGCAGCCGATGTTTGCAGTTAAGTGACAGTGAGCTAAAAACAGAGTCAGCAGCTCAAATCATGTTATGAACTAAGACACCACTTAATTACTTTGACCTACCTAACAATACTCCTTCTCTATCGTCTCTCCATCGTCTCTCCGTCACAGTTTGTCCTGCAGGTTCAGCTTCACCAACACAACAGTTAGCAAGCTGAAGAATTTTAATAGTTTGTTTGCTCACCAACATCATCAATATTCTCCTCCAGTAATGATGACCTCTGACCGGCTTCAGCGTTTCTGTCTGTGGTCATCATGCAGCGCATGGCTAATTTGCACAAAAAGCACTTGGATAATTTGAATATAAGCTAAACTAAACATATCTGGGCACAGAGTGCTCAGTCAAATATATATCAAAGTATTTTTCATTGATTTCGATTGCTGCAATAATAATAAACATACGTTTGCATAAAGCAAGTATATTTCTCCACTCTCATGTTGATAACAGTATTGAAAACATGAGAAATTTCCCTTAAAAAAAACATTTAGAAATAATAATTTAAAAAGATGCGATTAATTTGCGATTAATCGCAAGTTAACTACGGATATCATGCAATTAATCGCGATTAAATATTTTAATCTATTGACGACACTACTTTTTACATATTTAATGTCAGTGAATTTGGTCAAACTCAAAGGGCAAAAAACAGAACAAACAGAGCAAAAGTCCTCTTTCCAGATGTGAGGCCAGTCCACTGGTCAAAGACAGGATCCACGTGTTTTGGAGTGGGAGGACAGTGTAGCACTGTAAGGAAGCCACGTGGACAAGAGGAGAACAATCACTCTATCAAATAATAGAACACCTAAGTCAGGTTTAAACCTCACTGTTACATCTTAGCTGTATGAGAAGTGCTATATAAATAAAGTTTGGTTTGATTTGATTTGATTTAAACCCAAGGACCTTTTAGCTGCAAGGACACAGTGCAGAGTACGAGTGTGAGGTTCAAGATATGGAAAGTGTAAGGACCGATACATAACTATGGTTTTGAAGTAACCATTGGGGACATTGTTTATTTAGTCACATTTGCAGGTAAAAGGGCAGTTTTTCTTTGTTTCTGTCACCAAGTGCTCACTCACGGGGGCATTGTCAGAACTGTTGAGTCTCTTTTCAGTTATAGAGAGGGATCTAGACCTGCTCTATGAACTGACACAAGATTGTCCTCATGACATTAGCTGCACACATTCAAGGTCCGCATGCAATAATATATCTCAGTGACAGTGGACCGTGGGTGTCATAGTAATAGTAATACATTAGACCGCAGACGGGGGGCGACACCTCCTGAACGGCACGGGAAAAAGCAAAGTCTGACAGAATGGACGGAAGGCAAAACAAAACGTGCATGATGACATGTTACTATGGTGATGTCGTATTATGCAAAGAATGGAATAAAATACAGTATAATTTTATATGCTTATTCTAGTTTTTCATGTAGCTGTATGCTAATGTTAATGTTAATGTTCTGCTCTTGTCCACTACAATGACATCCAGTTTGCCGTCAACCGTTTGTCTGATTCCATGTGAATGCAGCATGACGCCTAACACCTCGAACACATATCCTGCATCTGCTCACTTTTTTAACACCCATTGAGACAGATTCAGACACACGGCAGACGTACACGTCACACGGCAGTGACATAACACTTCAGCTCATGCCACTCACCTTTTCCACGAAACGCAGTTTTCTGCTGAAATAGACAAAGAAATGACCTGTTGACAGTCACATTAACATCATACCAGCAACATTCATGTCATGTTAGTTTCAACGCTTCCCCTGTGTCTTTCAATTAAACGTCTCACAAGCTTTATTTGATTTGAAAAAAATAAAATGCTTACATGTGCAAAGAATTCCTTCATTCAAAATTTTAACTGCGAAACACTGAAAGGATCATTTTGTGTAACAACAGACCATGTTTGAACTAGTTCTGGGTTTTATTTCCAGATAAATGACGGTCAAACCAGAGACCCAGTGTAGTTAACTAGGCTGTTTTATGTTAAAAAAGAAGATCCTGTGGAGAACAGCAGTTTCACAGAAACCCGACACTACCTTGCAAATACAAAACAAGCCAAGTGAAGAAGGATTTCTGTTTTAATTTTTTATTTTTCAGGCACACAGATATCTGCCTACCCTCACTATGAATTAAATGTGACATTAAATTGACATGAAACATTTTCATATTAATGGAAATTATAAAATGAAAACTGCATGTAGAAAGCCGTAGCTTCCGCCAGCTAACCCTTTAGCACACATCAGCCTTCGCTGATTATCTCTAACTGCTTATCTTTTGCAGGGTCGCAGGGCTGCTGGAGCCAATCCCAGCTGACAATGGACGACAGCAAGGTTCACCCTGAACAAGTCGCCCACAATCACGCCTGCAGGCAATTTAGAGTCACCAATTAACCTGCATGTGTTTGGAAGCTGGAGAACCCGGAGAGAACCCATGCAGACACGGAGAGAACATGCTAACTCCACACAGAAAGGTCCTACCCCAGCCGGGTATCGAGCCCAGGACCTTCTTGCTGTAAGGTGACAGTGCTAACCACTGTTCCACAGTGCCACCCTTTGATTGTTTTCAAGTTTGTAAGTAATTTATAAAGAAAAGAAGTTTCTAAACTTCTGCTGGTTGTAGCTTTTTAAATGTATTTGCTGCTTCTCTCTACTCTCGCATGGTGACCAGAATAATTTTGGATTTTAAACGGCTGGATGAATAAAACGAGACATTTCTAAAGACAAAATATTTAAATGATTGATGCTCATCTTGATTCTTTGTGGGACTGCTCTGAGATAAAGCTTTAATATTGAAAAATATAACTATATTGTATTAAGAGGAAGAGGATCTGGTGATAGAAATCAAATAACATATATACAAAAAACAAATGATGAAGAGAAACAATATACAAGTAAATGAGAATTATGAAGGGAATATATTTACAAAAGGATCAAATTACATTAGTCTATTGTATTGTCAGTTGAATATATAGCACTTTATATCTGAAATAATTAATTGTAGTGTGTGCTTATTAATTGTAATCTGGATACATGATAGAAAAACAAAAAATAATGTAAATAATTGCATATTACAAAATATTGTTAAATAGCTATGGCAAAATATTCAGCAATAGGAGGTGATTTATTATTGCTTTATAAGATAACATGTACCTGAGGAATGATGAGTTAATTAACAAAAAGAAAAATAAAGTCAGTCGTGTCTTAGTACAAATAATCATTCAACGTTACCCTATTTCAATTTACAGTCAAAGAAAAGCAATAAATCATCACCTTTGAGAAGAAGACAGAACATTTTCTGCAGTTTTTCCTGAAAAATAACATTTGATCAGTCAGTAATGTTACTGATCATTAATCCTCATTGTGTTAATAATCCATTAACTGATCTCTAGATCACACCAAATGAGTTATTTCAAAACATATGACAACAAAGGGAAGGATGACGAAAGATTACAACTAGAGAGCAAATTATCTTTGTGTGTGTGTGCGTGTGTGTGCGTGTGTGTGCGTGTGTGGAATGTGTGAAGGTTGTGTATACCATCGGAATGCTGCAGATAAAGTAAAATATCTAAATTCATCCATCGCTTGTGCTACCGACATCAAAATCTTGTGTGTATACACCGTATACACACATAAGCAGACAGACAGACAAAAAGACAGATAGACACAGACACACACAGACACACACACACACACACACTCACTCCTCCCTTTCAGTCTGACAGTTGCTGCCTTTGCCTGTGCGAGCGAGTGTGGGTCACATCAGGACAATGCGCCGGCGCGCCGACTCTGTTCGCAGCAAAACTGATTTTTTTTTCCCCCACTTTTTTTTTTCAGCTTCACGGACAATTTCAGGGCCAGGAAGAAAAAAAAGCAGAAAGGGGAGGGTGAAAAAAAAAGCCCTTTTCAAATTGATGACAGCAGCGGGCGCTGAGGGAAACCATTGAAAGGAATATATAAAGCAGCATCATAGCGTCTGCCTTCCCTCCCCCCTCCTCTCCCGACATCAAAAGTGTGCTCCTATCCTGAGCCGACAGAGCTCCAGATAGCTGCGGTGCATGCTGGGTAAGAGAGGACAACTCAGGACACACACAGGGACTTTAAGGATACTGCAGTAAGCCGTTCACAATATAAAAAAAAGGGAAAAGATGCAGAGAGATGGAGGAAGGGAGCGAGGGAGGGAGGGTGGGGAAGGAGACAAAAATACTGGCAGGATCAGTGAAGGATGGAGGAATTCGACTAACATTTCGAAAATGAAAATGTTTGCCGCAGTATTTATCTGTCTTTACTGTTTATGTCACTTGATCTGCATCAGTTCACTGATCGGAAAACGCTGCTCTGCAGGAATGTGAGACTGAATCTGAAAGGATTGAAGATGAAATTAGACATTTGTTTTTTCAAATCAGTTTTTAATTTTTTATAAAGGCACAAGTCCTCTTGTTCATTTGGAGGAAAAGCCTCTTCTGCCGTCTGCTGTTTCTGTATCTGACCAGAAATGCTCATGTAAAGCCTAAAATGTGAACACATGAACTGTTTTTTTTGTTTCAGCAACGACAGTGTCTCAGTGTTTCACATGCTGCATGTTAGAAAATTTTAGACCTTTTTCAAAATGGCAAAAAACTGCAAAAATACAACTGTGTGAAATCTGGGACAGCTTTACTGTTATTTTCATTCAATTGAAGCTATTAATGATTTTTTTCAACACATGGAATAATAATTTAGTGAAAACTGTTAATAGCTGATGCTTTTTGTTTGTCCAAAAAACAATTAAAGAGCCCATATTCAGAATTTTTAATGCTGTAAAGTATAAAAACAACTAAAGCTCATACCTGAGAACAGCACACATCTGATATTTTTGCCTGACAAATAACTTTAAAGACTATAAAGGCTTAATATGTTATCCAAACTGCTGTTAATTATTGTATTTGTATTTATTTGTTATTCTGTTGAAACACTGCACATTAATAAAATTGTTGTTAATGTTATATTATGTTATATTACAATCAGATATTACAAGAAATGAATAATTTTACTGAGGATCAGACACAGAAGCACGTAGCACCGACACACTGCACACCGAGCAACAACTAAACAGTTCCTCTGTGTCTGGTGATGTGCCTCAGTTTCAATATGCAGGATATACAGTATAAACTCACGCACATTTTAAAAAATAGTGTGATTTGTTAAATGTATTTTTTCATATCTTTATGTATTAACCCACACATTTCATATTTAGATATGAATTTGTTTCGGGGGAAATCACTGCGTTAATAAACAGCAATGAAACATTTTTAATAAACCTGCAAAACACAAAATCCTCGACATACAAAACAAACAAACAAACAAACAATGTATTTAATTTGTTTCTCTACAATATGCACAAGGAAATGAAGCATTATTAACATTTCCATTCTTATTTTTCGGTCATGTGGTTAAGATCCCAAATGTTCACCAAACAACTCAAAATGCCACACAATAAAATCCATACAGCAATTATGTTTCCTCTAAAACATTCTTGCCAGAACCATTTCGTATTCAGTATTTAGTCACTGGAATAAGTCGGAGACGGGTTTGACTCCATTCTGCTCTGCAGAGCCTCGGGGATTTATTTAGAAACAGGCGGAGGAGCAGCAGGAGGGATGACAGGAGGGTATGTGGAAAATATAAATAAATTACATGAAAATGATAAATTAAGAGTATAAAAACATGCCGAGCAGACGCACACAGTGAGAATGTGTAAATCATGCTGAGTGAAAGGTACAAGAATACAATTAATGACGTGTTAATATGACAGTTTAAAATCAACTAACTGAGTTCATTCAAATCAAATTTGTGACAGAGGGAAAAGCAGGAACGAGTGTTGAATGCAGACTTAATTTGAACATGCAGTCAAAAAAAAAAAAAAAGAAGAACTAGGTGCACAGGATCACTGCATTACTGTGAAATGTTAGAGTGGATGTAACCTTTACATATGGTAGACGTTGGAGACGAGGGTGCAGACCAGCAACCAACTTCACCTGACAGCTAACTAACCCCAACAACTGAGAGGAGGTCCATTTTTGGTAATGCGTGAGACCGCGGACGTCGGAGCCAGCAGATTTTACATCTTGTCTTTTGAGAGAATGCTTGAATCAATTAAATTCCGTGCCGCGTTTTTATTGCTTCGTTGCTGATTCCATGCAGTCAGATCTCAGCGAGCAGACACACAGAGCACCGACACCTCCAGTGACACATGTAGGAAAAAGAACATCCTGGTTGCAAAGGGGAGGATGAGGAGGGAAGCAATAAACCACAATATACTGGCCAACATCTCTTGATCTGACATGTTTGCTCCCATAAGGACGTATTTTTAAAAGAGGAGAGTAATTACACAAATAATCACTACTGGTAGTAAGATGAATAAGTAATTGATATCAGCCAACTATCTCTTTGTAACAGGGGTTCATATTTTGATAAATAAAAAGCCAGAGTGGTTCATTAAGTATCAACCGCATGTTAAAATGAAACAGCAGGAGATGACATCTGTTAAAAATTATGGTAACACTTAAAGTATCCATCCATAAAGCATTATGAACATACTTAGAATGTGTTTTAATGCAACAATAGTGCTGAGTAATCAAGGTTGGTTAACCTGAACCCTAATGATGACCATAATCAAATGTACTGCATTACAAGTGTGTTCATTATGTGTTATAAAGCACTATTGGGACAGGCTTCATAGGAAGTGTTACTCCCCCTTAATTTGTCCCACTCACTTTTTTCTGCTTCTTTTACTAAATAAAAACTGCAACACTGAAAGTTGTTTGTTGTTGAAGGCTACAAAAATATTTACATTCATGGCCTATGATGCTGTTACAGATTTGTACTGTCCGAATAATAAGATCCTTTGTTGTGATCAGTGTGGGGGAGTTACCAGTTACATTTAATAAAATTAAGTACTTTAATTGCAAAATCAATATAACTGTAATCAGTTACAACTCATGAAAAAGAATGTGTAATTAAAATACAGTTACTTTTGAAAATGTTAAGGATCACAGGATGGTTATGTCTGAAAATAAAAAGGCCGTATGCTGAATAACATTCATTTTGTTGCTTTTCATGTTTTTTATGTGCTTAAAAAAATACTTTGCACATCTGTTT
>JAQLOL010000008.1:23614480-23628157 GCA_029783665.1 Naso thynnoides
CCGACCCATAGATACACACACACACACACACACACACACACACACACACACGCGCACTCTCTGGCACCTCTGTTCATCCTCCTACTTGGTATTGCTCAACAGGTTTTGAGAGACAAAATGACTGAAGGCCTGATCACACAGGATGCACATTCGGCAGTGAGAGCTGCTGTTTTCTGATTATTTTCAGTTTTTTAAAGTCATTCTTTTGTGCTGCCACGGCTCCCTGTGTGCCTTGCATTTTTTGAGAAATGCTTTGAGCAAACAGAAATTTATTCAGTCCTCGGTGTAAAGTTAAATTGACGTAGTTAGCGCACATCACCACAGCTCAATCCCTGCCGTCAGATTAAATGTAAACAGAAGCAGCTTGCGATTTATTCAGTTTATGAAGTTAATGGTTGTTTCCTTGATTTACTGAGAATAAAATTATTAACTGCACTAGACTCAGACTGACCAACTTTTACTGCTGTTTAACGATGTAGTCTAATGTTTATAGATGCACTAATCCTCAAATCCTTCTTTTCTAAGATTGATAAATTAATATCTGAATTTAGCTGAAACAGGAGATTTCAGGGAATCTCTAAAGCTTTGTTTCAGAGGACAAAACCTGTTGGGAGAGCTGCCATTTTCCCAACACTGATAGTAGTGCTGTCCACTTCTAAACCAACTTCCCTGTCTACTCTTGTTGGGTAATGGTTAAATTGATGCTAAGGATAAGGAAACACTTCAGGTGATATTTTGGCCGTCAGACTTTCTCTTTCCTCGTCTTGAACAGATGGAACATTTTCTTCCTCAAAAGCTTGTGGGATCAAAACGATCAGAAACTGAATTGTTGATGAAGTGTTTTCATTTAAAAAAAAAAATGTTTCTGAACATATTTTTTTATCCCTCCAACAACTCTCCCAGAGGTTTGATATTTCACAATTTTTTAGGTACCTACTGGTTTGTAATTCGGTGGCAAAAGCTTTCTCTGGTTCCCCCTACATTAACCAGCAGCTGTTAACGTCAGCCCATATGTGTCTGACTGCTTTGCTCACTGTAAAGGCCTAATCTTTGTTTTGCACAGTCTCATCCACTCACTAACTACTGGCTCACTGCAAACTTTTAGAAATTCAATGAGAGGAAAATTTACATTTTCAAAGTGAAGGTGATGAATGAGGTGAGTGTCTGCAGTTGGTTCACTCCTCTTAAATCTCCGCTCGGCACGGGTCGCTATAATGTAAATCCACGTTTGGGACGTGCACTTCTCTGCATATCATGTGGCTGAAAAAAATCAAACTTGAAAATAGACTCTGTCTCTGTCACACCGTCTAAAATCGTTTCATTCAGTCGCCCTCTCGTCTGCAATATCGAATCATATGAAAGACTAATTAGCTTTTACAACTCTCTTGGCTAGAGGCCTGATTCTTCTGGAGTAGAAGTCAACTGCTCCACTTATCCGTCAGTCTTGGATTATATTATATATATTATAGATATTCTCCCCTATGACAACATGAAGACAATTAGAGAAACCCTGAGAGGATCATCTGCTTGTTTTAAGAAGACATAAGTCCCATGTTTTGCATGCTGATAAATACTTTTGGTGCCATCTCAAAAGAACAAACCATATTGGATATCACAACCTAATCTACTGAAATGATTCTCTTTGTGTTTTATTGTTGCATACACCACATATGTGCACATGTACCTGTAAAAAAAAAACAAAAACAAAAAAAAAAACCCTAAATGTTTACTTTTATATTTGCATCTAATTGTATAATTTCTTAATTCTCTATCACCCCATTTACACCTGGTATTAAAATTAGGGCTGTCAAGCGATTAATTTCTCTTTAATCGCAATTAATCACAGAACTAATTAATTGCAATTAATCACATTTTTTATGGCATGTTTACAATTATATTGTTTTGCACTTCACAACAGTTTTTTAGTCCATATTAACGATGTAAAGAAATTCTTGGGAATCAAATACCAACTGAAGTACATCTCTTGCAAAAGTCTAGTGCAGTAACAAGGAAGAGACGGGCTAATTAGCTTAGCTCAAACACTGGTAGTCAATGGGAAGTGCTAGCCTGCCTTCACCTAAAGTCATCAAATAAACTTTCCAACAACTCTAAATGGTCATGCATACTTCTTGTGACTTGTTTATTCATCACATCGTTGTTTTTAGACTCAAATTCGCACTTTATGTTATTGTAATTTTTTAACAGACATTTTGTTTGTTTCCTACTTACAAGCACATCCACAGTGTTTTGCGCATGAGCCCTGTGGTTTACTTTCAGTATGTATTTGATTCTAAAATTACATAAAATCTCAAGTCAAGTCATCTTTCTTCATAAAGCACGTTTAAAAACAGCAGATGCTGACTGACGTGCTGAACAACTGAAAAATAAACAGTACAATAAATAAAATAACAAGCACTGATAGTGAAAAAAACAAAACAAAACCTAAAACCCAACAAAATTTAAAAACCAAGCAAAATGTCTGATCCTATATGATTGAAACGCCCAAGGAATAAAAACGGGTTTTTAAGCAGGTTTCACGTCAAATGTCGGCGAGGTCCTTACATGAAGGGACAGGCTGTTCCACAGTTTAGGGCCAGCCACAGCGAAGGCTCCATCTCCTCGCTGCCTAAGTCTGGACGACGGGACGGCTAGGTGGGGGTGTGAACGGTTAAAAGATCAGAGAGGTATGAAGAGGCTGACCCATAAACATTTTAGAACAAACAATAGAATCTTAAAATCAGCTCTAAAAGTGACTGGGAACCAGTGCAGAGACGCCAAGACAGGCAAGATGTGTTCTCGCTTGTGTGTTCCTGTTAGTCGCCGTCGCTGAGCAGCGGCATTTTGAACCAACCGTAGGCGAGACAGCAGAGACGGGCTGACACCTGAGTACAGGCTGTTACAGTGCATTAAATATATTGCATTAAAATCGAATGCATCAATGCATTAAAACGCATTAATGCATTTTATTTGTTGAGCTGTAAGGTCAGTGAAACACACTCAGACGTGAGGATTTCTATTTTGACATTTTCTATAAAGCAGAGTCCTGCACTGATTCCATTAGGGCAGACCTTTGCCCTGTACTCAGAGCGTTTTAAAACCAAACAAATGATCAGTTATCTGTCCATTAATTCCAGACCGAGCCTGACCCAACCTGATGCTATTAGACCTGACTTGAACTGTGATAAAATAGACTCAAAGCTGCTGCTGCTGGGAATTACTGGCACCAGAGTGCTGCTGGAGTGCACAATGACCGGAGAAATAAATTAACTAGAAAAATAACTAAATGAAACACACACACACACCTTCAGACCTCACCGAAGTTCTGTGCACGATAACAAATCGGGCAAACCTTCGTGAATTTTCTAAACTGAATTTTCTTTATACCGGTCACCATTTTTATAAAGTAAATGACCTTGTTTGCTCTTCTGCACACATTTCAAAGCTATAAGACCATCATGCCTTTGATGGTGCTTTTAAGGTTTTGATCAAACAGCCAGTGTTGTTTCTGTACTGCGGAGGACTTTCTCCTTTATATCTAAACCTTTAACATTTTTCATTTCTTTCTCTTTTTTTACCAATCATTTTGTTGGTTCTTTGGCGGTCAGTGGGAAACTATTCACAGTGGAAAGAGAGCTGGAAACTATTTAACACAATTACATTAATTTCTCTTTTATTCACTTAAACCTTCACTCAACTGGAGATTTTAAAGATTTATTTCTTCAGCAATTACTCTTCTTCTCTGACATGACACAAAAGAGCCAAGTTGTGATTTAGAACCACAAAGCACAAAAATATTCCAGAGAAATCAGTTTCATCCTCTGAAACACGACAAAATAAAAGAGGATTCTTGTATTTTTTCCTTCTGTTGACACAGTTTGTTCAGAGACATTTGTTGCCATGGAGCCAGTTAGTTAGCTGCCTGCTGAAACTTCAGCACTGTGTTTAGATTGTTTACATTTTGGCATGTTGGCATCATTAAAAGCAGACAGAACAGGCGGTTAGTAGTTTCTGTTTGCAATGTACCCACTGATATACACACAACTATTGTTAGAATAGTTTTAAAACTTAAAGTGTAACTAAACCCTTGGAGTTCTGGCTGCAGTTCCTCCTTTCAAAAATTCAAAAATGCATCTAGAAAGTGAAAAAATGTGTCAATTCCGTCAGCACGAGGAGGCGGGGCTTTACTGAGTGGACCAGGAGAACTGAATAGTTTGAGTAGAGCAACTGTAGTTAGATTACGCTGTTCGCATATTTTTGCTTTCATACATGACTTTGTTAGAAGGGAAAGTCAACTATTAGAATATAACTTCAGTGAAAGTCTTAAAGCAGCTGGTATTTACTGTACTTAAGTATCAGAAGTACAGTGAATATTAATGTACTTAAGTATTGAAAGTAAAATTACAAGTAAAAAGTACACGTGAGAAGCAGTCACGACTGACTTTTTAAAAATTGTTCCTTCTTCATCTACATAGCCTCTGGTCTACATAAGGACAGAATATCCCTGCCATAGAACAAAATGCAAATTAAGTGCTAAAAAAAAAGTGCTTTCGAAAAAAACTTTCTGAACTTTCTAAACTCATGTGGATCTGATTTGAAATGATTTAAAATCCAACATAAACCATGACGACAGCAGCACTCAAAGCAAAATCCAAGTAATTACTTGCACCACAGCTGAAGAGTTCCTGTTAGCACTCGCGCCTAACATGATTAACCACTGATCCAACTTCTTGTGGTGTGTGATCCAACATGATTGGCTAATGAAACAAAACAAAAAACAAAACAAAAATACATTGGCTACTACCCTATTAAGTCTCTCTCAGTTTTATTTAGTAACTAGTAACTAAGATTCTTATTTTATCCACTTTATTTATCCATTTTATCCATGGATGGAGCTTTTACATCACTAATCTATGGCGGTGTGTGAGTGTGTGTTTGTTGTTGTACATATATGTGTGTGTGTGTGTGTGTGTGTGTGTGTGTGTGTACTGTTTCCTAGTTGAAGCATTGGAGGTTGTGAGAAAGAGTTTCATTAAGACTCATTTATGCTCTACCTTAGATACGGATACGGACAAAGCGTATGTCCATACTATGCATTCATTTCGTCAGTATTTATGTCCGTATCATGGAAGCTTACAGATACAGATGAAACGTAGCAGTACCACAAGTACTCCACGGTAAACTGTGGGGGCAGTGTTGGGCGGTGTAGCCTACAGTTCAAGCAAGATCAGGGAAACACAATGAAGAAGAATATTTTGGAAAAATGGTGGAACTTTCTGAGGAAAGACTTTGCCAGTTGGTATGAAACAACAGACGCATTTACGACGTTACCTCGCCTGGCACAGGGGCAGACAACTGAACAGCTGGAAAGGAAGAGATTGGATGGGAAACGAATGTCAGCTGGACGGCAGTGAAGGAGAAGTGGAAGTCCGTGTGACACCGGTTTGTTCGCTGAAAGGCGCCCCCTACAGGATGTACTGCATAATGTCCATCCCAATGTAAGGTACGCATGGAAGTATAAGGGCAGTGACAGTTATATGGTTTAAAACGTACAGATCTGTCTCCATAAGTAAACGGAGAGTGAGTGACTGGGCGTGTCTTCTCTTGCCACAGTCTTCCGAATTGTGAGCCACTGTTTTTTTTAGAGGAGGCGGGATGCAGGACTTGGTTTGTGGTGAAAGCGACCACCAGATACAAATCCCTTCATCAACCGATAGGAAATTTTGTTTGCAATAGCCAGGTAACAGCTAGTACAGGGCAGTTGATACCCACATTTATAACATAATATGTAAAATTACCTCAATTTTCACTGAAATTGAATAAAAAAAATTTGACCTGATCAATCACAAACCGCTGAATACTTATTAGCATCGGTTTTCAGATGAAAAAGTGGTCTAGGGGTGAAGTTATGCTTTTCAAAAATGATGATTCTCAGCCAAGTTCTCTAGGATATTTTTTTAATTTTTGAGCTGATTTCCTGTTAACTCACCATCAACAACGGTAGTGATAGCTTTCAGGAGCACAATTTAAAAACGTGTGTGTTCAGATATGACTGAACTGAGAAGGAGTCTGGTGTTTGATGCAAACTGCAGCAATCTGGGGACCTCCGATGCCTTCGTGAGCTGTGTGCCACAACTCCAACTGCTGACCATGTTGGTAAGCCACAAAATCAACAGCCAAGCTACGACAACTGACTTCCTGTTGATTTTAAAACACCTGCATGTCACACATCGTCACGTCTTTATAATGACTTATGAGCATCTCAAAGTGATTCAATAAGAATGTGTTCTCTGTCACTTTCGAAACAGTATATATTCATATTTTACCACGACAATGATATCTAGCTTCAAAATTTTATGTAACAGCTGAGTGGCTTAAATTTCTTCTGTGTGCATAACCCAATAATGTGCCCAAACAAAAACTCAAATAAAAGTCGTCCCCACTTTATCCTTATTCACAGCTTCTTGTCAGACACAGCCTCACAGGAAATGGGAATCACGAAGGAGAGGCACATTTAAAAACAAAATGGTGCAATAAGACCACGTACAAGAGTCAGCTATTTCAGAGCATTGTAATTTCGGAGAGCGGAGTGAGTCAGCAAAAGAGGAGAGAGCAGATGAGGAGAAGCACAGAGGGCTGGAAACAGGGAGACTCTCAGGTAGGTTGACAGATGGTCGGTGCA
Source organism: Naso thynnoides (assembly GCA_029783665.1). Lineage (NCBI taxonomy): Eukaryota > Metazoa > Chordata > Actinopteri > Acanthuriformes > Acanthuridae > Naso > Naso thynnoides. The sequence continues at coordinate 23,621,160 of JAQLOL010000008.1, forward strand.
AAGGAGAGGGAAAGGAGAAAACGGATTAGACAAACTACAGAGCAGCACTAAACAATATCCAGAGTCCAGAGGGCCCTTTGAGACAGCGGGCTGATAAAACATCATGTGCTTGTTAAAGTGGGACGGTGCAGGGGCCACGCAGTGCTGAACACCACAGCCAAAGCCTTACGTAACAGGCCACAGTGCTCAACGTTCCCATTCTAGCACCCCATTAAGGTGAAGGTATGTTTGCCACAAGTCAGGAGGACTGACGGAGAACTCCAGCAAAAACTATCAAGCCTTGCTGTCTGCATATAGAAGAGGAAATTCTCCTTAAGCCCATAATTTATTAGAAAGCATTCAAATCAGAAGTGTCATTTAGGGACGAATTCACAAAGAACGGATTGTGCGTGCTACCAGCACCATGGTCTCTGCAGAATTAGCACGTGCAATCTGCCCTGTTTAGCACCCTATCCACTAAAGAATTTGCATCGATCATATGTCGGCGCTAACACGCCCACAAAGTTTGACAGCTTGAGTGCAATTTGCCCTCCTTTTGGGTTAAATTGAGTAAGCAGATCTTTTCCCAGTGTTTCAGTCTTTTCTCCATATTTCAGAACACAGACTGCTTTCATAATGGAAACTGCAAAGATAATAAAGTTTTGCAGAAAAGCGACGGGTTTGTTTGTTTGTTGCTCACAGTTGGCTGTGTGTTGCAGCTGACTCCAGCATCTTCTCACAGCAGCAGCAAGTATTTTCAAAATGAGAAAAAGTCTGTGCACTCTTACTCGTGGCGTTGTGGTCGCTTCATTAAGAGGATAAACCAGGATTTGATGGTGATTAATTTTCTTTCTTCTGCTTCACATCCTCACAGGTTGGCTGTTACACACAGATTGCCGGTTTATACATAAAATGTGTTTGTGGTACGGCAGCCGATACAGACGGACTCTGAGCTCCATCAGAACCATTTCTTTTCAAAATCTGATATAAGCTCACAACTCACTTGATTCCCCCTCTGACTGTATATTTTAACCATAGTATCACTCCATATCAATTCAATATCATTCAAAGCTCACAAGCTTTGAAGAGAGAGAGAGAAATTGTGTCTATTCAATAGGGCTGTAAGAAAATACAGATACGTGTCAGTATTGGAATGTTATGTTTTGCAGCATCGATTCTCAAAAACAGTGTCTAATCTTATTTGACAGTTTTCATGCAAAGATCTGTGGCAGGCTTGCAGTGGTTCATTTTGGTTTTTTAACCCTTGACAGCTATTGCACAAAAACCACTGCGGCGGTATTCTGATTTGACAAAAACACTTTTTTCTTCAGATTTTATTGTGGTGTGTTCTTTATGCTGACAGCTTTCCTATAATAAGATTGAAAAAAAAAAAGCAAAATATTGCCTTGCTTACAGTGCTGCAATATATCATGATATATCATATCGTAACCCGTGTATTGTGACGCGTATTGATCCCCAGATTCGACACACAGCCCTACGATTTAATACACAGGTCTTACTGGTGTTAAGTAACACTGCTGCGACTGCCCGTGGCGGTTAGTGCTGGTGCACAGGAAGAGAGCAACTTTGCTCCAAATTTTTGAATAGTCCCTAATTTACACACATGTGGATGGGACAGGTGCAGTAAGGTGTGGCAGTGCAGTTTGTGTGCATTTCACCCTTTGCACGCCCTTTGTGGATCGCACGCTATTTTTTTCTCTCATCTGCACGGGTTTAGCAGCACAGTTCTTTAGTGAATTCCCCCCTTGGGGCTCATGAAATGACGCTCGGAAATCATTGTTGTTTTATATCAACCTTTGGAGCCTGTGACACACGAATGTGCGAACACAGATAGATGATTTTACAGTGTGGTAACATTCAATATACAAGTGTGGAGAAGAGTTGTAGCTGCAGAAACATTTTCAGAATCCTGTGAAGATTTGTAACACAGTTTCCATTAAGTTAATAACAGCAGTGAGGTTTACGATCCAGCAGAGAGAGTAAAATGATCCCGTTTATTGCTGGGCAGGATTTTACCAGACCCAACGTTTGCACACATTTGTAGAATCCTACACGGACCCACCAGAAGTGTGATTTAAGCACTATTCCTCATTTCACTTACTCCTTCGCAGGACAGTCGGTATTTGGATGGAAACAACAGGAAAGGAAATGGGCACAAGATGAAATCAAATCAGTGCTGTTGCAGTCAAAATGCTTTATAACTGCTCTGCAGCTGCAACAACCCTATTAAAAATTTCACACATTCAACTTACTGTATGTAAAGTGAAGCTGGCTGGTGTGTCAAAATGTCCAACACAGACCGAAGAAGCCCTAAATAGCTGTTCATCTTGGTTTTTACAGCCTGTACATTGACTGTTCAGTGAGAGATGAAGCTTTTTCACATCTGATGACCGCCAAAGTCTAACAGAGGCAATTTTTTGGGTAATTTTAGCTTCAAACTAATCATATTATTTGATAAGACTGTCAGTTTTTCAGCTTTGGTGCTAAAACACATGAAACCAAGTGCAGAAAAATAAAAAAATAAAGGAGGCGTGAGATCTGGGTTAGGAGCAGCAGATTTTAGACAGATCTTAGAGACAATCACTGCCCACAGCACCTTCTGACCACCCAGGCCGACCAGCTGGACCGCCCCGGGAGGAGAGGGAAGAGAGCCGGGACAGGAGCCATCAGCCCAGCTTGGACTCAGGGCTGCTCCTGGCTAACTTCCAGTCACAGGAAAAATGAAAGTGACTGCATGGGACTCTTGCTGGTCAGCAACGCACAATCAGAGGCTGTTGTGTCCACATCTCTGCAGAGACCTGCCTCCACTGCTACGATTAAGTTAAGTTGTTTGACTCAATGCTCATCGCATCACGTTTCGATCGACAGAGCGCAGGACTCTGGCAGAAAGACGGGAGGCGAACTGTGTTTTAAATCAGTGATGCTTGATTGAGTTAAGGTGGATGGACAGAGTTTCTCAGATGTCACACTTTTGATCTGAATATGCCAAACATATTATCATCACTTTCTCGTTGCCGCTGTTTACATTCCATCAAAAGCAAAGTTAAAACAACAACAACAACAACAACAACAACAACAACAACAACAACAACAACAACAAAAAACCCAGAGTTTTTTCCAGGGTGTACAGGGCTGCATGCGTATGTTTATCAATAACCGTATATATATTGCTTTAAAAAAATGTATCCTATTGTATTGTATTACATTTCATGAAGATCTGCAAGCTTTCCCTTCACTGTGAAACCCTGAGTTGCAAAATGATAAATTACCTCGTTATTTTTTATGCTTTGCTTCCAAGTCGCATGAAAAGACTAAAACCCAACAATTATGCTTGTACATTTCATGACACTTTCTGACCCTGTTTGTGGCTTTTTTCCTCACTCTATCCACATAAATCTAACTAATACCAGTAAGTCACAAAGATTTTATAAAATGTCACTCAAACATGAGTACATAGTGTGTTATCAAGGGACTATTTTTAGCTGTGGATTAATACGTTTCGTGCTTAAGTGAGAATTTGGGGCAGCAGGTTGGTGTATGTGGGTCAAAAGTCAAAACAAATACTAAGTGTGAGAAAATCACGGCGAGGAAGCAACATGGCACTCAGTGCAACAGTGTGGCTCGCCTCCAGGCTTCTTACTACTATTACTCTGTAATAATATGATCTTTTAAACGGGTGTTTGGGTTTTCTCTTCTCTCTTGTCTAATTGACCCTTAGCTAAGCCACGCCCCCCATAGTTACTGTTGCTTTGTCTGTCAAGCTTTTGAAGCTAGTATGGAGCCCACACTGTAACTAACTGCACTCCCTGAAGAAATATGGTCTAATTTTTGAATTCAGACAAAAGCAGACAGAAGCTCTGCAATGAGCCTTTGAATGATAAACACAGGAAGCCAAAGTGACTCAGCAGTGAAAACAGGTCAGAGCTATGAACATAAAGCTACATGCTAAAGCTACAGATCACAGTGAAGCTGCTTCAACTTGTGCTTCACTTCATTCATAAAACAAACAAGGACCCTCGTAACGATTTAGAACGTGTTTAGGACAAGCAGAGGACACGCCTCTTTGCATATTAACGTTAAAAGTAAAGATGGACTTTTTGGTCGCATTTGAGTTCCAGTTACCACAGTTGCAAACTGCTGAGAGCTGCTATTTCCAGACTGCAGCCAGAGACTTTAGCTTGCTGGCTAGGCTTGTTAGCACTCTAAATAGCAATTAGTAACTCAAATTAAAGGGCTAATATCAACTGATAAAAAGGTAACATGGCTTTAGTGTTTATCAAAGGGTTGCCGAAGCAGATGTAGCTGCACTGTTTGAACTGTGAGGTTCAACTGGGAATGAGGACGCCCGAACAGTTTTCCCCACAACATAGCGTTACACTCTTCAGCATCTGATTTTGGAAAGGTGAAGAACGTAAATCTCCTTTGAACCTCGATTAATAACGAGCATCACTTTTAAAAGTGCCCCCGACTCAACGTTTAACCACGATGACCAAAGCACAGCCATTAGCCCAACGCAATTAGAGGCTGCGCCCAGCCAACTGATATGATTGGCTAAAACATTTAACATTTTTCACCTGACCTGCCCAATTTAATGTGATTGGATTGAAAACACACACAGACAGATGGAAAAAGTGATCCAAATGTTTCGCCAAACCACCTCTGGTCCTCCGGAGGGTGAAACGATAAACCAACAAACATATTAACCACAGTGACACATAAGAGTCTCTCTGTCTTCCATTCATAACACGTGAGCTACAGTATTTGTTATATTTTGAGGTGCGGTTTAACTTGTTTATCCATGTAACTATGTCCTGCAGTTCACTGCCAGCACTGTCACAGTTTGTTTACCAGCGTTACAAGTTTCTCCTTATTTCAGCTCCTTTATATACAACATAAAAAATGTTGACATAACTACCAGCGTGACGGGTGAAACATGATACAATGGAAACGTTTAGACATGGACCAACAACATCCTAAACATCTGGACTGGAATCCACAAGGACAAGGCAATCGGTAAACCCTTTTATCAAAGCCGCCTTCCCTCTGCCAGTCCATGTGGTATCAATATTCTTTAAAGATAATCACGTGCCTTTTTACCCCAACTCACCCCATCACTTGGAGTGTACCACGGAGCAGCATGGCCACAGGCAGAAAAGTGAAGATGAAGGCTTTTACAGCTCTTCTCCCTCTATCCCCATTAATAATTCACCCCCATCCAGGCCTGAGAGCGTTTTTTAACTTTTCCTGAAGCGTGGAAACACAGCGCAGCTCCATGCCGACTGCCGGGGGGTTCATAAGCTCCTCATACCTGACATAAATCCACTCCGATTATAACGGGATCACATTAGGCCACACAACAAGAGGTTTTACTAAAGGCACAGACAGAGATAAAATGCAAACCTACAGAGGGCTCCATGTTATTTATTTTGTAGAACTCATGCACTGAATCGGGGAATCCGGATTTAAAAAACACCTTTGTTGAAAATTGTATGTGACAATTAATTTGCCTAAAAATATTTTCAGTGATTTGGATGAAAACATCCTTACAGAACATACAGAACATGCAGCGGATATAGAGCTGCATGGTTCAAAAAATATGAATGATCTTGAATCTGTAAACAGTCAACACGTTTACAAAGTTAGCGGCAGACAAATTTTAGTCATGGTGATTGTGTCCAAGGTTCACTGATTTTTGTTTTTGCAAAGTTAAAGTTGGCGGAATTTTTGACTACTTGTGGCAGCAAAACAACCTGCTAACACAACGTTTACACGGCCTCATGAAGTTTAGAATATTAACATGTTGGCAGAGGGTTGCCTGCTTAACAATTCAACTGACACAAGGTAACATTAGTGCTAATTTATTTAAAGTTGTGTTTCTGTCCACCCAAAATTCACTCTCATTTTTGCTCTGTTTTGTCTCTGCAAACACCTGAGAAAATGTCCGCTTCTTTGGCTCCACTTTATTCTCTCACGAGGAATTAACTCTGGCTGTATTCGTCTTGGGCCAGACTGGAACCAGAACATTTTGTATTAAAAGAGGCGCTTACTGTAGCAGGAAATAAAGCTGGTTCTAACAAATGTAACCAAAACAGTTGTTGGGTTTTGCTCATCGTAAAACTGAAACAATGAGCTGATGGATACTCTAACGCTAAGTTCAGACTACAAGAAATCAGCCGAATGATAGCCAATCAATATGCGTCGGGCACAACAATCGATCGTTTCATCTTGCGTAGTGTGTCATAATGGATGACAACCGACGCTGCATCAAGGACGCCTCAAGACAGAAAGACCAGCAAGTTTTTTTTTTATGTTTACCTTCCACGACTGCTTGTCAGCACTAGTTGTAGTCAGTAATGAGCGCTTCTTTGCCAGTGATGTCACGCATATCACGAACTGCAAACGATGACTGATCGAGGAGCAGCGTGTAGTCTGTCATGTTTCTCAGCCAAGACACGGAAAGAATTTATGACTCTTTAATGGCCTAACCTGTCACAGTGAACATTTTAATGGACAAAAACATCTTGTAGTCCGACCCAGGCGTAAGGCTGTGTTCAGACCAAATCAGGTTATCCAGTGAAAATGTAGGTTTTCTCATTCATTTGAATGGGGCCTGTCCGTTTCGGCTTGGTGGTCCGAGCTGCAGCAGTTGCCTGAAAGAAACGCAGCCAGCTGAAGAGAAAAGTGGAGACTAGCTCAACTTTTTGGCCACAGCTGGTTGTGTTACGCTGCACCAGCCAATCACGTAAAGGGGCCGTCTTCAAGTGATCGACTGCCACCCGTGGATTGGGGGAGGAATAGAGTACGCAACTTGACTAGGGATGCACCGATCCAATATTCGGATTGGAAATCGGCTCCGATATTGACTAATTAGCTGGATCGGATATCTGATGAATGACGCCGATCCAGCCTTCTGATCCAGTCTTTTTTTTTCTTTTAATTAATATCATACACAGCAACACAGCGATTCTATTCGCTTCAATTCTATGTCTGCAGCGCCG
>JAQLOL010000008.1:23633370-23647071 GCA_029783665.1 Naso thynnoides
ATCAGAGAGAAAACCAGAGGACATTTTCTCTGTAAAATATGACCTGGTTTCATTAAAATAGTTGTTTTGTGTGATGAAGTAGCGTTAATCGTTGAGGTTTTTCGTTTGTTTTTGTTTTTTGAAGCCTTTGGCCGCGGTCAGCATTGATCCTTTTAAGAACTCAAGGGTCTCACTGACGGGAGTGGGGTGTAATGTCTCCAAGTGTCTTTTAAATTTGTTAGGTGGCAAACTGTCAGCTGCCAGAGTTTTAAACATGAAACACAGAAGGTCTCTCTTCATGTCTTACCACATTTGCTGTAAACCGACGAGCAAGATATGCGTTGGCATATTTTCTTGACTTAGGTGTGGTGAATAATCAACATTACTGTCGCCCAACTTTGTCTTGTTTGTACCTGAAGTGTTGGTGGTTTTTCTTTTCGCCCCTGTAATATATGTCTTCATTTTCCAAACCCAGACTCTCCAAATCTGAACGTGAAATCACCGTGGAAGTGCGATTTGTTTTTGCTGTGTCACCCCAAAATAAGTCCAACGTCGAACATTAGTTCCACAAGCTACATTTTCTGAAAATACAACAAAAACAAAAAAGCAGTAGCAGTCTTCGTCTTCATAGACAGATAGATAAACATAGTACAGAGGAATCCAACTGGAAATTTGCAGAGTTGCAGCACCCAAGTCGCACATGAGTCACAAAACACAATGAAACAAAATAAAGCACAAAAAGGTTAAAAAAATAAAATTAAAAATGTCCTAGTGTTTTTAAACTCAAAGAATATATCTATGTTTACAGAGAGGAAGATCAGTGTTCCAGGGAAATAAGAACTATGTTGATGGGACTAGTTGTACTAAATAAATACACTGATGGGTAAAACAAACACAAACAGGCAGTGTAGTAAGCCACAGTTAGCTTGATCTCATTTGACACAAAATCTCTTTGGCGTGTCTTCACCATGACGGAACAAGCTGCAACAGCTTATTTACATTATGGACAATACTAATTAATCTGTCACCATCAAAGATTTTTTTAGGCAACATCTTCAGTCTAATATAGGAACCTCCCACTTCCTTTGATTTCCAATTTAGATTTTCTGTTATTTAGTTGCATTTTAGGTCTGTTACACAACAAGAAAGTCTTCTGATTCCGGCAATGAGCGAAGATCTCTTTTTACCACTTTGTGAAAAAGTTGTGTAGTTTTTATCCAAAGCTGTCTCAGCTTCACAAAATACAAATGTGATAAATCTGAAAACAGCATTTAAAAATATTGGGCCATCTGTCCAAGTGTATATTGTATCTATTATGTTAATTTTCTTTGCTCATAGTGATGTAATGGTACCAAAAACTCATGGTGCGATAATACCTCGGTATCAAGTCCACGGTACGGTATTTATTGCCGTATTTAAAAATTTAAAAAAGACAAATCAAGACTTGGAAAAAAATGCCACTTATTATCATCCAGTTTTTTTGTAATCGTTCTTCACTTACATTGCTTTTTTCCTGAATAAGTATGTGCAAATAATTGTCATATTTAATGTCTAAATCAATGAGTAATGATTTACAAATGACTTAGCTCTTAGCTCATATCTTGTGCTCTTTTTTTTCCTGCAACCATAACTTAACTGTCTACTTTGACTGACAGTCTTTTTCTACTAGTAATGTCTTTTTGGCCATTCCATGAGCCAAGTGAGGGTCTTTCCTTGTTTGCGTCTTCCTCTGTGAGCTGACTGAGTGTGTTTGTCTGCTGAGATGATGAGTGTATCACACACAGTTCAGCAGGTCTCTCGCTAGAGGACTTTTTCTTTTTTTCTGTTCACAGCTTTGGGCTGCCACACAAAAAGAAAGTGAAAGTAAACTCTGGTAGGCTTATTCTGTTATTCCTTCAACACATTTGAGTTTTGAGTCGACAGAATGTTTTGGACATGCAGTCTCTTTCACAGTCTCTGTAGTTCCCAGTTCCCTCTGCTCTGCCTTACTGCAGCTAAAACAAAACTACACTTTTTGCCCAGAAGACCCATTGTTTGATATCTTCATTTGTCTATGGCAGTACAAAGGTGCTTTCACTATCGCGATACCGCGAAACTAACAATACCGTTACATCCCTATTTGCTCATAAAGCTAGCATGATCAAAGAAAGACAAAAACTGCACACAGCAAACATTCATGAGTTTGAAAGTCATTTGTTGAACCAGGAAAAAGATGTCTGAAAACTGTTACATAAGGAGAAATTTCAGGAAAGAACACTTAGGGTTTCATAGAATAGAAGCTTTATTGTCATTGTAGGCACAACATACAATGAAATAATGAGCGCTGCTATTTCAAACATTGGCGGTTTCAGGGGGGCCAGCAAGCCGTTGTCCTGTAACAGGAAGGCCAAACTGCAACAAGAGTGTTACGTTTGATGTGAAAACTTGTGCTGTGTGAACTGCCTCTCGGAAGTGTGAGCTCTTTGTCCTACCTGTGTTTGTTTTATGTTAGTAATTGGACAAAAGGGGTTATACCAGCATCACGACTGCCTCAGCCACAGAAGAAAAAAATCGCAAAAAGAAACAGTACCAGCAACATTGACTTGTCGATTCATGCCTCCCACAAGTTGACTTGCAAAATAACGAGTGATTCACGTCCCTACTTCTGTTTTTTGGCTGCAGTGTGCACACTGCATATCGCCTATCACCAGGCCGGCGCAGACCGTTGTTTCCGGTGTGAATGAAACCAAGTCAATTCCAAGTCTGCATGACAGGACAAATACACGGACGCCCGCATGGTTGCACAGACACAAACACACACCTTTACACACACATTTGAATTCTTTATTTGATTCCGCAAATTCCATTCGATATTGCAGGGAGTCAAATTCAGAAGGGTAAGACAGTTCATGGTCACTTAAGGATACACATAGCATCTTCGCCGCTACACAGCCAAGCTGCCTATGACGGCAGAAATAGAGCAGTATTTAGCAAGTTGTTTGGCTTTGCTTTTAGATTAGCCAGCAATTGTCAGACCACTCATATACATGGCCCAGGCTTCCAAATATGAGCACGTAGAGTTTAAATGTGTACCCAAAGCTGGTTATTATTTCAAGTAATGGTTGGTACTGGAATATTTGTCCTGAAAAGCCTGGTCCACGTACAAGTCAAAAACACAGCCCACTTCTAGAATCAGGACCTCCTTGTCGCAGACAAAAATAACATCGGGTGTATTGGGGATCTTAGCAAAGACATCACAGTTATAGTTGAACCAATCTAGTAAAAGTCTTGCATGTTTGTACATTGCTGTGCTTGAAGGTGGAATTTTTTGTACCGCATCAGAGACTTAGTCAACAATACAGTCGTGGCGAGCAGTGTACAAGTTTTAATATGCAGTGCACCTGTTTGTAATGTGCGCAGTGGATTCAAGGTGTTGCTCAGAATCACAATGGTTTAAACAAAATGGTTCATTCATAGTTGTATACCAGGTTGACAGATTATATTTGGTTGGCAACACTTGCAGTCATGCTTTGATGGTAAATTTCAAGACATCCTCACCAATAGCAGCATTTCTGTACGTAGAATGAGAGGTGGAGCAGTCAGCAAAATCAACACATGATAACTCTCCCTGCATTGGAAGTCCACGCCAATGTTCCTCGGCCTCAGCCTGCCTCATGCTCAGTAGAAGCCTTCGTGCAGAGTCACTATGCAGTTCTCCCCCTGCTGGCTGACTGTGGCCACTACAGCCCCAGAGGGGTCTGTAATCAGTCCATCCGAGATGGGCTTGTCAGCCTGTGTGTTGTTTTTTGACCACTCTAGCTCAAAACCAGTGCAGTTGCAGAGGTCACTGGGGTCTGGCCAATCAGACCAGACCCCAAAGCCCTTGTCTTGTGTGTCTAATTTTCCAGAGTCCTTCCTCCTGAGGCCCAGGAAGTTGTTATGGTTTGCAGTGGCCAGGGGAACTTTCCTCCTGTGCAGGTCCAGCAGGAGAGAAGCCCTGGCCATTTCTCTGACGGTGACATCATCGTTGTCAAGCTTGTGGAGCAAGTGGGGTAGCCTGGTGGCTGTGTAGGTCCACTACGTTAGGGACTCCCAGCCCTCCTTCGCTACTTGAAAAAGAAAAATTATATCCCGTGTGGAGTGTGTATTTAAGCCCACCCATTTTCTGACCAGCTGGACAGTCTCATTTCTCATTTCTCTCAGAGTTTTTTGTGGGATGTGAACTTTGGCAAAGAGATGTTACATTTTTGCCAGGGCCACATCTCTCACTGACTACAGGGAGGGGAAACACGTCAATCAGATGGAGACGATGGAGAAACTCTTTTGTGAGCTCTTCGACTTGCTCCCCCCAGTCACCAGCGATGTTGAACTTATGGCCCAGATATGGAAAGGTCTCATTACGGGAGTACATCCTGATGGGTTTACCCATTATCAAAAAGGAGGGGGGCTTATCGTTCTTAGCTTTGTACCAGCGGTTGCCACCACTGCAGCATTCATAAAACATAGCACAGTTGGATTGTTTAACCTCCAGCCAGACCATCAGTGCGTGTCAGCATGTTTGTAATGACGTCCTCCTGCCGGGATGACACCTGCACGTCGTCCGTGTACCCTGGTACTGGGTTTGGAGATCTGACATGTGGTGGGGCACACTGGTGAATCCACTTCATCTACTGGTTGAAGGGGTAGGACAAAATTCACTGCACTCCAGGGATGGACAGTTTTCATTCCCACCTTGAGAGCGATAGGCTCCGTGAGCGGCCGCCCACATATGACCTGGAGAAATTATCCTTGGTACACGTTAGAAATAATATTCACAAAAGGCTGAAGCAGGTGTATTTCCTCCAATGCATTCAGCATCACCTTATGAGAAAGTCTACCGATCGCATCTCTGAAATCCAGAAGACAGTGTAGAATTTAGACGATTTATGTTTGAAGTCATCTATTCTGGTTTTTAAGCAGAATACATGCTCCTTCATTCCCTATCTATTGATATATGTTTTCTGATGAAGAGAGAGATTACCTGTGTCCACCAGCTAGGGTAAAATACGGCCAAGCAGACACTTCATGAAAACTTTGCATATGGTAGGGAGTAGAGAGATGTCACGCCAAGTGGAGGGATCATCCGGAACATTATCTTTTTTTGGTATCCTGTGAATAAGGGCACCTTTCCAGGAGTCAGGCACCCTCTCATTGATCAGACATTGAAAATATGTTAGAGAGTTTGTGTTGACGAGGGCCTGATAGCTTTTAGCTTCTCATAAGTAACTCCATCGGATCCACTAGCCTTATTATTGGGGAGAGAAGTCAGAATTGCATCAACCTCCTCCATTGTAAACAGACCAGAATGAGCCAAATAGCCTGGTTCTATTTTTTTTTACACTGTTGTGCCAAGGGGGCGTGGCCAGGGGAGCGTCAGTCCTTGGTACATTTTGACATTTGGCTTTATGGTAGTCGTATGCAGTAGCTGTGTTACTAACAGCAGGCGGGAGCTCAGGAAAATAACTGTTGTTCACGATAATATCAATTGCCTTAGCTTTGCGATGCTACAAGAGATATGCCAGTTTATTTCACGTAACTTTATTCTGCTACCAGCGTGCTTGGCTCTCTGTGGCTCAGAGCGCAGCTTGTATGTGTTCACAGATGAAGCGTAAATGCTTCTCTATCCACGACCTAAGCAAGCCAGGTGTAAACTGCACTGGGTAGCCCTCACAAAGAGGAAACTTCTCCAGAATTCTGATGACACATTTCAAAAACAGATATCCATAAGGATGTCCGTTATGCTGCGCTGCACAGAATATTCCATTTTTATAGAAAGCGACAATTAGGATAGACACCAGTCTGCCCCATTTCTCTATGCCGCCAGGGGTAACAGGGAAGTTAGTTCTTACTTGGAGCAGCTTGGTACCCAGTAACCTTCTGTACGCTCTCTCGTGCCTCTCAAAAGTGAACCATTCTTGATCCGACATTGTTCGCACATATTGCTTGAAGTCCACGGGAACGTCTCAAGTAGGAAGTGTTGTATCCTGAAGCGCTGGAAATCTAACATTACTGAGTAAGTGACAGAGACATAAAGGTTGTGGCTAGCAGATGTTTCTTGTTAGTAGCTCTCAGTAGGTAAAGATTGGTTTCTAGAGCATACTTAACCGCTCTTTCTCTCCCACGGTACTTTTTCAGATTCATGAGGCGACCACTACTGTAGTTTAATGTTCAAGTTACCTCTTGATATTGGGAGCTACCTTATTTGAGCAAGCAAGACACTGAGGTAAGATTATATTGTCAAACTGCTGGTGAGGTCCATTAAACTACTACATAGACAAAAATATCCTTGGTCTGATTACATAATCTGTTTTGGCCTGAATAACAATACCATGAACCGCCACAAGAACCACCAACATCTGGATAATACCTTTTCAGTGGTGGGCCATGGTGGCAACATCATGCTTTGGATATAGATTTACTGGCAGGGACAGTGAGTCTGGTCAGGAGATGACTGGAGAGAGTGGGAGATAGACAGATCCTAGAAGAAACCAACACACACACACACACACACACAGCCTCAGACAGGAAGAGCACGAGTGGACCAGGCACGGCGCCAGAGGAAAGCTGGAGTGACTTCAACTCTGAGTGTCCTTGAATGACCCAGCCAAAGTTTGAACTTGAACTCCAAAACAAACTGCAGAGTGAGCTGATGATCGCAGTCACCAATAATCTCCTTCAAGTCTGACAAAACTCAGAGAATGTGTGAGGTCAGTCTGCTCAAAACAAAATGTAGTACAACATTTTTACAATCAAGAGAACCTAAAGTTTCTAAAAACACCTCCCGCACTGTATTACAGCTTAACATTCTGAACCTACAAGTCAGATTATCAATGGCAAAAAATAATATAGCTGTGTTAATTTTCAACTTAACTAAATTAAACGAAAGAATTGAAGGGTTGCAAAAACTTAAAGGAAGTTGAGTTTTTGGTACTTAACTGCGCCCTTTATCACTGGAGAGTTTCAGTGGCTGGTTTAAGGATACAGAAGAAGGCTTCACGCTAACATGGCAGAGTTACAGCCGACACGCCTCTCTGTGGATCCCGCATGATAGACAAAAATCCCTCTGACTGACTGATGTCTCTTTAATTCCTCCCTGATGGCACTGTGATTTTTATCACAACATAAAAGAGGGGCAACATGCAGTTTTTTTCTGTTATCTGTTTTGCATTTGTTTGCATTGTGTTTTACTATGTAATGTTTTATAAATCCTCCATACTGCACAGGACGGGGCAGGGTCATCACATGAAAATTGTTTGGCTTTCAGCAGACATTGGAAAGCTATTGCTGGCAAGTCTTTGTGTCAATAACTTTTTCTACACAAACAGTGAATATGATGCAAAAAATGTGTACGCTTGGTTTAATTTGTGCCCAATCCAGCACCTCTGGCATGTGTTCTGATACCTATTTGGCCAGATCTGCACTTATAGAGGCCCATTAAAATCTTAAATGTAAAATAAGTAAAAGTAAAAAAAGGAGTTGTCATTACTGACTGACCGAGCAGTTTCTTGTTCTTTACTGATTAAATCAGGAGATCTAGGCACATTGGTCTTGCAACAGGCTTGCTGGGTACGTCAATCACTCCCTCACGCACTCATGTCTGACTGACTGTCAATATGTAACAGTAACAGCGAAGGCTGTAAGATCATTATCATATAACTTTAACTGCAAAAAAACAACATAATGACCAAAAAAAGGCAGCTAGAGTTGTTGTCCTTTCTCAAGAAAAAGAAGAATCACATCATGCGTCAAAACAAACAGTAGCAATGACAACCAGGGGCCGCAGTGCAAATGTCAGCCAGGTTCAAAGAGAAGATGAGAGGATTCATTTTAATATCTTTTTTAAGGAAAATGAGAATAAGGATGTAAAAATGAAAAGTCCCTCTAATACAGCAAATCATGTGGCAATCGCAATTTCAGTCCAAATAATCACAATTGGATGTTTTTTCAAAATCGAGCAGCCCTAATCACCGCCTGCCAGGTCCGACGGGATGAGGTCATAATGTTGACATAAGCTGATGTACACTTGTTAGATATGCAGGAAGAGGAAAGTGGTGGAGTGGTGAAGACAGGACGTCTGGCGACAGAGGCACTGAAATGTCAGGAAAGGGACAACTAACTATTTGGACTGCACAGCAGTTCAAACAAATGGTTCTAAGGCTTCCTACCCCTGGCTATAAATAGAAAATTCAGGTTTGGAAGCAGGCTACAACTTCCTACAACAGGGACGACGAGGAGATTCAGGATATTGTTGTGGTGTGGGATATTATGAACGAGTAAAAAAGCAAGAAAACACATTTGAAAAGTATCGTTTTAAAAAGTTTTGTGAGATTCTTTATTGTGATCTGTGAAGCCTCGCTTCAATGATCCTACAACTAATGAGAAATTTATTCCTGGCTGCTCTATGCCAACTGCTTTTATTGGTCAGCTTTTCTCATCTTATGGTGTATGTGATAATTCATAGGCTTGATTGTATTTTTTGTGTCACATTTCTCACAATGATTGCTCCTAATGAATAGTTTCAGCTGACAAGTTTTGTGTTTTCAAAACGTCTTCACTATAACTCAACTCTGAGTGTGGAATGCGAGCAGTTGTTTTTAGCAGCTGCAAAGGACAGCATGTGCAGCCAGGAAAACATCACACCACCCGCAACAGTTTGTCAAGAGTTCTGCCTCATCACCACAGTCACAGTTTATCGCAGTGAGGATGTGCCACTGAAATATTTTCTTGTTGACATATACTGTTCATTATGGTACACAGAGTATGTGACAAAAGTATCTGGTGACGGGGAACAGGACGCTGTATGCTTTTCCATGTTGCACTTATTACTGTGTGCACTCTAGTAGTCGGGGTGGTTGAGAGGGCTAAGATGCCGAGGTTTCTGGTGTCTGATTGAAGGCAACAGTTAGTCATAAAGTTTCAGAGATCACTTTGACTCTCAGTGTTCAGAACCGTGTGGTTTAGCCACTTAAAGGCTGCCAGCAGCTACTGTTACTCAATGCATGAACTGACACAGTGAAATCAATCATCACACCTTAAAAGTCATATATGACAGCGCTGTCATGTACTTTTTGTTTTTCTGGTTCTCTTGCGTGGCTAAACATGGGCATACACCGCACAATTTTATAAATGTCGTTTAATTCCAGCTCACACTGTGTGAGTAAATCAGCTGCGATGCAAAGCCAAAGCTCACCGTTTATGTGCTCACACTGTACGATCCCATCGTCAGACACAACCTGAGTGCTCACACCGCACGTGTGAAAACGGCCCGTTGGCCCCTGCAGACCATCCTGGCTATGGACAGGCATGTCACCGTCGTGCTCACGTGACAGCGTTGATGCGTAACTGAAGTGACCGTCCATACCGGTTCCAGTTTCCCGCAGTGCGTTTTCCAAACAAAACGTCACAAAGCAAAGAAGCAGCCAAACTCTGTGCATTTCTCCACCGTGTGTGAGTATTCCTGATTTATTTCACTGATGCATATGATATCATTCATAATTTTTCACTGAACCAGATGGTGACACTATGTTTTCTTCCCTCAACTGCCACCCCCACCCCCAACCACTTTCCTTTACATACCCAAACCCATCCTTGGGTTTCACCAAATTTGGTGCAAACAAGGTGTTGGTGTGTGTGTGTGTGTGTGTGTGTGTGTGTGTGTGTGTCTGTGTGTGGTTTGGGGGTTAAACTTCTTTGAGGCTGATCAATGACCACTGGATGGTGATCACACACTATATACAATGTTTTTCAGTCAGAATCATATGATAAAATTTGAGAGGAAAGATGAGAGAAATCAAAGGAAGGCCGACAGATAGGCTGTATACACTGTGGATAGACAGATAGACAGAAAATATGTCTTTTTGTTGGGCATCAACCTTGCCTTTTACGCATGTAGAGTCGAAAAAATTGACTTCAAGTGTCAAAGCTGCAAAGATTAAAATGAGAGCGTATTCGCTGGGGACACGTGCAAGTGAAAAACTGATAACACTTCCAGTCGAGACAGAAGGTAACAAAAGCAGAAGTGTGCTGCCTTGATAATTTGTGCTATCCTGTGTGCCGAAACCTCTAAAAAAAAATGCACCGTCACATGTGCTCACTCATGTCTTCTTCATTTGAGGAATATTGCAAAATTGAGATCTGTTGTGACCGAAGCTGAGATGGAGATGATTATCCATGCTTTTATTTCCTCTCGTTTAGATCACTGTAATGCGCTTTTTACCTGTTTAAATCAAGCCTCTTTGAACCGTCTCCAAACTCTTCAAAACGCAGCTGCTCGGCTTTTTACTAGATGCAGCAAAAGATCAAATATCACCCCAGTTCTATCCCCTCAGCACTGGCTGCCAGTTAAATTCCGCATTCATTTTAAAATTCTGGTTAGAGCCCTGCACGGTCAAACACCCCAATATATTGCCAACCTCCTTCTTCCTTACACGCCCAATCTGCCTCTGAGGTCATCCACGCAGTTTCTGCTCGCTGTCCCCAGGACCCACTACAAGATCCGAGGTGAACGCGCTTTTCAAACTGTTGCTCCCAAACTTTAAAATGCCTTCCCCTTGTCCTTGTGAGCTCTAGATTCTTCTGACACTTTCATCAAACGGCTAAAAGCGTTTCAATTCAGGAAGGCCTCTGGCTAACTAATTTTTACTGCATCTATGGGTCTGTTTCACTTGTGGTCACTGGTAAATTAATATATTTGCTTTTTGCCATTGTTTTTATTGTATTTTATCTTTACTTTTATTGATATGATTTTAATGTCTTTTTTTTTTTTGAGTGCTGTATAAATCACCTTTACTTACTGACACAGGTGGCCTGGAATACGTGGACGGTAATGTTATGACTTGTCCATTTTGCAGAGAGAATCAGAGGTAAGTTAGCTACTTTTACTATTGTTAACCTGATAGCTAACATTAGCTATGCCCTGATTACTGTAGTGCTTCTTTATTTTATATATTTTTTCCTCGTTGCACGCCTGTCGCCGTGGCATTCAGATGCTCTGTTTGCCACTTCGGGCAGGCGTAGTGAAGAAAAAGTCACTGACGTTAGTGAATTGAGTCGTTGCTCTACTTCAACTGTACGAAAACCTGAGTTGGCCGACCAAAATTTCTGACATGCCAGAAACTCATCTGACCGTCAGATGACCATTCGTGAGTGGATACTCAACCCTCCGCTGTCAACGCCCTACAAAGCCAAAATTCAGCCCAACTTTAAAATGAGTCATGCAGCTATGTAGTCAGGTCAAAAACAGGCCTAAATCACACAGTGATATGCCCAGCTTAACACTTTGTGATGATTCAATCCTCCACTGTTAAAAGTAAATATGACTTTCAACCATGTTACATAAACTGAATATATTTTTATTTCCTGTACTGCACTGGTCAGGAGAACAGAGGAATGTCTTTAAATGGTTCTTTGGGGAGTAAATTCTGGATCCAGTATGCAGTTGTCCGTGCTATTATGACACAATAATATGATTTATGGTAAAAATTTATTCATTACTCATATTCACAGTATGTGTTTTTTTTTTTACTTAGCAAAGGATCTTGACATGATCCCACAATGCCCGTACAACTTAAACAAAAGGATTAGGTCACACCACCATCCAAGACTAAACAAGCAATAACTAAATTTAAACTCACTGAGTGTAGTTTGATGAGATTTTACTAAAAGTGGCCCGGCAACAAAAGGCAAAGTGCTGCCAGACTCAGATTTAAGTGTTTCTAATACTGACTGACATTATGTAGACATACATTTAACATTCACAGACACATTCAGACAGGGGTAGATGGGCACTAAAAGGCTCACTGTGCTCCCTACTCAATTAACTCATGGTCCTCGTATCAGAAAATGACATAACATGACCTGTTATAGAAATCAAAAAGACAAAACTAAAAGAAAAGGACAAAAGCCTCCCCAGGGATGTGTGGAAGGAGAGAGTGAGGAAAAAATACTGTTAGGTGAGAGTGAAAAATTGTTCTCCTTGTTGAAGTCATGGCATAACTCAGTCAATTATGTACAGACATGAAACACACTGATATCATTGAGCGTGACTTACACTCCCTGAAGATGTCATTATCTCTGATGTCCATTCACCCTAAAGTTATAGCAGTGTGGGCAGTAACTCATGACAAGTAATTAAAAATGAGTTTTTGGCTACAACCAGCAGCTCCGTAGAGGGTATGCACGTGACGTAACTGTTGGCAAAAGTCGGATAAGCCCACTGAGTGGCGGAAAGACACTTAGTGGCAGCGTTAGCGTACAGTGTAGCATCTGTGTGCTGCCAAACACACAAAAAACATCTAAAAATGGGAAAGAGTTGTTGTGCAATTCACTGCTTAAAACATATTGACTGTCTGGTTTTTTTTTTACATGCTGCCTAAAGACCGGATGTGGTTTTGTCGTGCAAATAATTCATATGAAAAGAAATCTTTTTTGAACTGCTCATTGGGCATGAGTATTTTCACACAGAATATGAATTTCACGCTGTGGAAAAGCAACTCTTTTATTTTTCGGATCAAAGTCGATTTTTCCGAACTTTTGCACTGCGAACAAATGCATCAACCGATCACACTGCTTGTGAGGAATGGACGTCACATCCGTCTCCTACAACAACAACTAGTACAATATTGACTGACAAACTCATTATCTGTGCCTCTTAGCAGCAAGTGTTGTTTGACAAACAACACGCAAATTATAAAGACAACGATCTTAGACAACATCTGGCAGAATATCGCTGACTGGTTGGAACATCCAAATCCAAAATGAGTAACGGTAGCTTATGTGGTTAACTTTTGGATGAGGTAACATTAGCTAATGTACGTTAACGTATGGGAGGCTTTTCACCTGTGTAAGCATCTGGCTTACACCTGCCCGCTGTTAATACCTGTGACATATTTTTACCCAATATTTTGTATTTGATGGCTGATAAGTTCTGCTGTGCTTTTATACTGCATTTGTAACATAAGAGTCCATTTTTCCCTCTTTTGAGTGGGCTGTCAAAACTCTTTCAACAAATTCATATTGCCACAGGAGTGAAGAGTTTTGATCCGAACATTTCGCATCCAAACAATTTGCATTTTTGTGCTGTTTATTCGTTACTCACCCAGTGTGTGAAGACCTTAAAGCAGAAAAAGAACCAAATGAATCATTGCAATTCGCAGAAACAACTACAGAAACATGGATTTGTTGTAGCCAGTTGGATTTGGGGGTAAAATCATACCTTAACTGTTTAGTTTTTGTTGGCATTTATTCAAAAGCATCCATGATAATGAGTCTTATGTTCAACAAACAAATCCTGAATGTTTAGATAACATTTGTGTTAGCTTACAGGCTAGACAAACCCAGTTTTTTCAATCTACGGGGGTGATGCTGCTACAAAAAGCAAGTTCAGATGGATAAATGCTCTACATGCAGGGACTGAATGTGAGGGAACACGTTAACGGGGTTTCCTCTGCTATAAGCAATCTCTGCAAGCTGCCTGAAAATAAAAAGAAGCACCACCTGTGTTTTGAGCAAGATGTGATGATGACGGAGTATGGGAGTACTATTGTAGCAAAAGATTTGTGGTTGTGTTTGTGCTTTATCATTTGTGTGTGTGTAATCAGATCTGTGTGCGTGTGTTCAGATCTGTGTGTGTGTGTAAAAAAATCTGTATGTCTGTATTCAGATTTGCAAGTGAAGACAAATCTGCAAATGCATGCAAAGATCTGT
>JAQLOL010000008.1:23667886-23683006 GCA_029783665.1 Naso thynnoides
AGTGCGGTGTCCGTGGGTGAAGCGGTCAGGCTCTGGCGTGCCTCCTGGTTTGTTTTGGTGCGTGTGGAGGCAGCAGAGCTGTGGACCGTGGAAACCCAAACATCCCGCCAACTTCAGCGCGGACGCGCTCATCTCTTTTGTTTTCACCCGGCGATGCTGCTTCTGTCTGGATGAATGGATGAATGGATGTGGCGCGCTGGCGGGGACAGTTTGGATGACGGTGATGATGATCAAGATGAGGGAGATGAAGGTGAGGAGTGTGATGGCACTTACCTGTTGCAGCTCACGGCTGACCACTGTGACATGGGAGCAGTGATGCGTTTCCTCTCAGGATTTCACACTGCATTCATTCTTTGTGTATTTGTTTCTTCTTCTGCCTGCAGCTGCATTGCAAGTGTATTTTTTTAATGTAAGCTTTTGACAAAAAGTGATTGGTGTTCAAAGTGGTGCAGAAAAATGGGAAAGTCATGCATTCACATTACAGCCGCACAGGCAACACAGAAATACATGTTAGAATTTGGTACAAGGACCAATGATGTCCACAAACAGCTACAAAACCCAAGACATGATTGTTTGAGCTCCTCTTCCTCCCCTCCTCCTCCTCCTCCTCCTGCAGCCGGTGGGGTGTGAGGCTCTGAGTACCTGGGAGTCAGTGAGAGGCTCTTCTCCTCCTGCAGGCGGTGGCAGCGCCTCTCCTTTTGAAAGCTCATTTCCCATGCCTTTCATGCCTGCAGTTTAAAGCCTTTGATGTTTTCTCGCGCTGAACCCTGCGCATTGGAACCACTCTCCAGTATGTTAATGTTCTCTGATTGACTTATGAATCTTTTAATTAACCCACTTGTATGCGCACGGCAGCATTGTCCTCTGTGAAATGCCATCAGGGGGAAACGAAGCCATGACAGAATGACACGCCGTCAACGGGGATTTCAAAGTCAATGGCAGTTTGTGCTTAAATGATAGCTTGTGTGATATTGTCTGCAACTTATTTCAGTGAGAAATCCTCTGTGGATGAAAAAGTAGCGCTTTATACACTGCTGGGTGTGGTGATTAAGACTTCAGCTACACCATGCAATATTAATGACTTTGGAAGATATCAAAGGATGAACCTCAGAGATGCAATAGCCTGAAGTAAGCCTACATTAATAATGACTTAATTCCATCAGTGGTTCAAGTGTTTCTTTAGCACTTTCATGTTGAGCCTCGTGCCCAATTCAAAGCTTTTTAATTATTCTATACATTTTCATTTTTGTCACGATTTGCATTGCTCAGATGCGTCCCTGGTTTTCCATCTTTTTTCACCTTTTTCTCTCTTTTCAAAGCTCAGTCTCACATTTTTTTTGCGAAGGAAAACATTGTCTCCTTGCATTTCTCATCCTGGATATTTCAAATAAGTGAAACTTGCCTGACTGCTCCCTGAATGTACAGTATGGGGAAGGTGCATGTGAAATGTGATTAGTCATGTGATTACGGCTAACAGTCAGTAGGTGGCAAAATGCTCTCAGGGATAAGAGATCTATCACAGCAGAGCCTGTGACATTCTGAAGGGCAGCCCACTGCGTTCAGAGATGCTCAGCTGAGTTTCAAAGACATCGCTGTTGCTTCTCTGTCTCATCCCATTTAAGTCTTCAGAGGATGAAGCTCAGGCCTTTTTAAAAAGCACATTCAACCTTATTACAGTGCTAGATTTTTTCAGTGCACTGTCAGAGGGTGTATGCTTCAACTGTTTGAGGAAGAAGTGTTAAATTTTAATTTTTGCGGTGTGACTTGTACCAGAGTGCACATTAGAGTAAATGATGCCCCAGTTTGAGGGATGTGGGAAACGTGTTTCAAGGCTAAATTTCCTGCCACTGGGTATCAACTGTTTCTGTGTCATTAAAATAATGACAAAGTTGAGACTTGAATAAAAAAAAACACTTATGATTAAACTAAAGAATGAAAAATCTTAGTTTTATATTTTGTTGAGTTGTGTGCAGTGTTGGGGAGTAACTAGTTACGTGTAACTGAAATATGTAATTACAAAAAAAGTGACTGTAATCAGTTACAGTTAGGGAGAAAAATGTGTAATGAAATTACAGTTACTTATGAAAATGTCAATGATTATGAAGGGGGGTTACGTCTGAATATTTTCTGTGACAAGCTGAGGCTGTATGTTGAATAACATTAATTTTGTTGTTTTGCTGATTTTTATGTGCACAATATCTACTTTTGTTATTTCCAGTCAAGGCCATTTAGGAAAGTTTGATACTATTCTGATGATTATGATTGGTTCTCTTGTTTGAATTTGCAGCGCCCCGCATCTGCCAATTAAATCAATCCACATCGCCGCTCAAAGTTAAACAACTTGTCTGAGAGTTGCCATTATGTCTTCAGATAAAAGCATTTTTTAGTGCTGGAAATTTAAAAAGCATTTTTTTCAGAAATCTGAAAAAGGCTCAAGCATAACAGTGCAATGCAAAATACGTTTACCAGCTGTTAAAATACATTGATGCTGTTAGTTTCCATGTAAAACCTGAGGAAACGTCTGCAGCTATGTAACCTAATCAGTGCTGAGTACTGCTGTTAGGGTAACACGCCTGGTTCAAACATTTAAATATGGTCAGCAGTTGAAAACACTTCTTAGAAATTTAGAGAAGTGGTGAAAAAGTAATAAAATGTAATAAGTAGGATAACCAGTAATCTGTAACCTGTTACATTTCCAAAGTAACCTTCCCAACCCTGACTGTGTACTGACATTCCAAATGTAAAGAAACATGTAATTGTATTCAAAGTAATGGTGCGTTTCACTTCAGAGTGATGACAGACGGTGGTAAAGTTAATGAAGCTAACACCGCTTTGTTGTTGAATCCCACGATGTCACGTTACAACATCAAAGTACATCTCTGGTTTTCATCGTTTTGATTAAAAGACCTCCAGTAGCAGAGGGTACGTTTTATTGGTTTGAGTACAATATTGACGTTAGCCTACGTTGTGTTTAACTGGTAAAATTTGTTTACTTGTTAGATTTCCACTGATTTAAAAGAAAACGCACAAAAACAGGTCAGCCATATGAATGTATACATAATATATTAATATACTATATAACCATATTGTGTTATGTATACTAATAATTACGACAGCACATGTATGAGATATATATGTAAGAATATTGTGATATTGTAAATAAATACAAAAAAATTGCATTAGCGTGAATTGTCAGTATGAAAAATATCTCTTTGTCACTGGTTACATCAATTTCACACCTGAACACCAACAGAGTGAGTAAATATGTCAAAGCAGCCACACTGTGCAGGTAGCAACAGTTATGTAATGCCTGGGAACTGTGAGGAAGTGAGGAGGCAGAGCCTGGTACTTACTTTGACCCGCCTCTGACAACCAGTCTGATTTTTTGATTCATCGATTCCTTCAACTTTTTGTAGTCTTGTCAGCATGTTAAAGTGTTCATAAACATGTGGATGGTAATTGGGCACTAAAACTGTCCACTGAAACCCAGAGAATAAATTCTTCTAGTGTTAGCAGCACTTTGGTGAAGGATGGTTCACCTGTCTATGGACAAAAACATTTTATATAAACCTGCTATATTGGTGGCTTAAATTTCTAAGTTTTTTTCCATATATAAAAGCAAACCAAACTCTACCATTTACATAGGGTATGATATCATTGCTCATACTACCCTCACACTTCTGTCTCCTACTGTATTTTGCTCTCTTCTTGCTGAAGCAGCCGTGTTACTGTAGCTCCCAGGATGTACACTGAGGCTAACTGCCTGTAAGGGGACGACAGCCCCACTGAGAGCCTCCACTCACTGCCTAACAAATACCACAGAGTGCTAAACATGTTCCTCTTCACACACCTCAAGATAAAGAGGAGCAGCAAAGGTGTCAGGAAGTCCAAGACCATGCCAGGGAGAGACGGACAGCCATCGCTTTTAATGATGAATTCATGCACCGGCGCTATGGAATGCTTTGGAGACATTCCTGCTCCCTGCCGACCATCGTGAGAACCCTGACCATGTCTGTGTCTTGCTTTAGGGAATTGAACCTAAAACTCTGGTAGTATTAGCACAAGGTTCCATGTTGGTCATAAACAGCCTGTCCGGCCACTGACTTTAAATGACGTTGTTTTGCGTGTGTGTGTGTGTGTGTGTAGTGTAACGAGCCAAGCATTGTTGAATTTAAGGCTGTCAGTGTGAAGCAGGTGCAATACAAAGGTCACTGCCAGAGTAACTGATGCGGTTTTTAGTTTTAGTTTTTTTGCACCTCAGTATATTTTAAACTGTTAGTTGGTCATGAGTACTTTCACACTAAACGTGAATATCACGCTGCGAACAAGTGACCCTTTTATTCTTTGCATAGAGGTAAATTTTTCTGAACTTCTACACTGCAGACAAAGGCATCAGCCAGTCACGGTGGCTGTCCATCCATCGGGATGCAAATGGCAGTCCGTGACAATGAATGTCATGTCCGTCTCCTACAACAACAACAATGGCTGAATCGCAATCTAAGTCACAACACAACAACAACAGAATTAATGCGATTATTTAAAAGCTTGTGGAAAGTATCCTCCACCCGTCTGCCTAACGGTGCTTTGTCCAGCTCCTGCAACATTATCCGTCCTCGGCAGCGAGAAGCAGAAGGCTTGCTCTAAATCCTGCTGTCCTGCGAATACTCACAGTGACAATTTGATATGATTTCAAGTGAAATGTCTCTTTCCATTATGTATGGTGAGTCAGAGTCTCAGTCACAACTCAATGTCACAACATCTATGTGATTATTGGTCTGTACCAATGCCACATGCCAGCTACCGGTTGGGCGACAGCGTTCATCCTGGGCAGCGAGAGTCAGGATGCTGTAGTGATGCAGGCAAAAGTGTTGTGAGCTGTCAAAACTCTTTTGCAAATTTGATATACCTGTGTTTCTGTTGCAAAGTTGTGTCACTGCTGGTGTGAACAGTTTTGATTTGAAATATTTG
Source organism: Naso thynnoides (assembly GCA_029783665.1). NCBI lineage: Eukaryota > Metazoa > Chordata > Actinopteri > Acanthuriformes > Acanthuridae > Naso > Naso thynnoides. The sequence goes on from JAQLOL010000008.1 coordinate 23,672,855, forward strand.
CATCTGAACGCTTCACATTTTTGTGTCGTGTATTTGTTACGCACTCAGTGTGTGAAGGCCTTTAGTCTTAGTACTTGCTTGAAGTAATGAAACACCTGAATCTGAAAGTACTCCTGGGCAGTATGGCAAAAATATGATCAAAATAATTTTGCCATACTGATCTGTTTCAAAACAATGTATATTGATAATGCTGCCAGTTTTAAGAGTATAATTTTTATACAGAAGTGAGTTTTTCTTTTGTTCAGACAGATAGGTTTAAGGAGATGTTTCTTTACCTTGACATGTTTCGACTGACAACTGCAGGCTTCCTCAGAAGCATCATGTGATGTTGCGTCGTGACGTGTCTTTATCAGCTGGTGTTTCCCTGAGGGTGTGACTGGCTCGGCGATCTGACCGATCTGCCAGGCCGGTCACGCCCCCCGCCGCCCAATGGTTTCTGGAGGAGAGAGTCCCAGGTGTGGGAGAGTATTAAAGCCCCCTCGTCCCAGTTCATGGTGGTCCTGGCCCGCCTCCTGATCTCATTTTACCTCCTTGATCCAATGTTTGAATTTGTTGCTTTCTGCTCCGATGATTTTTGAATTGTCCCAGTCCATGACATGATTATTTCTTTTGCAGTGGTCTGAAATGGCTGATTTTAAAATCTGCTGTTCTGCTTTTTCCTTCTGTGATCTTGTGAGCCGGGCTGTTGTCTCCTTTTCACACTCCTTTTTGTGTTCTGTTTTCCGTGTGTTGAAGCTTCTCCCTGTCTCACCTATGTATGTTTTGTGGCATGTTTTGCAAGGTATTTCATAAATTATATTGCATTTTTTGTCCATGTCTATTCTGTCTTTTGGGTGAACCAGTAGTTGTCTGAGTTTTGTATGCGGTTTGACTGCTGCGTTGATCAGGTGTTTTTTCATTGTCCTTTGAAGGTGTTCAGTGATCCCCCGTATGTATGGTATTGTGGCAGTGTTTCTGATGCCCTCTTCAGTTTTGTGTGTGGGTTTTGTTTTGTTTTTCTTTTTCTTGTTTTCCTTGTTTTTGACTTGCTGCTTTCCCTTGTTTATGGCCCATCTTGGATACTGGCAAAGTGTGAGTGGATGTGTTTCTCTTCCTCTTGCCTGTCCTCTTCCTCCGTGATTATGTTGGCCCGTTCATATATCCAGGACCACCATGAACCGGGACGAGGGGGCTTTCATGCTCTCCCACACCTGGGTCTCTCTCCTTCAGAAACCATCGGGTGGCGGGGGGGCGTGACCAGCCTTGGCAGATCAGTCAGATCGCCGAGCCTGTCACGCCCTCAGGGAAACACCAGCTGATAAAGACACGTCATGATGCAACGTCAGATGACGGTTCTGAGGAAGACTGTCAGTCGAAACATGTCAAGGAAAAGAGACATCTCCTTAAACCTATCTGTCTGAACAAAAGAAAAAATCACTTCTGTATAATCTGAGTAGACAGAATGAACCTTTTTCAACTAATTATTTTTTTTCTGTAAAGTACGTGTGTTGCTGTGGACTATGTGAAGGTGGTACAGTTTGTTGTTACCACAGCAACAAGAGTCAAGATATTCAAATCAAATATTATTCTAATATAACAGAAACCATTCAAAAGATCAAGCAAGCTGTAAAGAACTCAAAGATAGTAAAGATCCCAAATATCAGTTTTTCCTTGTATAATTCTTTTTTTTTTTTATTATTAAAATTAATGGGGATCCAAAAAAAGAATATAGAGTCAGGAAATAGGCTACTGTTTGTTTAATTCACAAGACAGTGCTACAGTTAGACAATTCCTCTTGTCAATTCTATTTTTGCTGGCTTATCTTGATCTGCAGAAGTCATAGTCAAAGCAAAATAGCCCAAATGTCTCACCCTAATGTCCTTCCTGCAGTTCCTCCTGAGGGATCCTAATGCTTTCCCATAATCCCTCTGGTGTGTTCCAGGCTTGACCCAGCGTCTTCTAAGTAGTAGTAGCAGTAGAGTTGCAGATTCAGTAACAATTCTCTGCTGGTGGCTCACTAAGTGTGCCTGTGTTCACACTGACCAACTATTTTTACATTTCCATTCGACATATTATTAAGATGGTCGCAATGAATCTATCCTCTCAGTCATGGGCACATTTTTATACTCAGCACTATTTTTAATCTGAACTCCCAGAAATAAAAGCCTATTCACACTCGACCACAGATGAGTGTTGGAATGCTTTTGTGTAAACCAGGATTAGAAAGAGTACAAAACTCTACTTAAATAGAAGTACTGTTACCTTGATGAAATTATACTCAAGTAGAAGTAAAATTACTGGTGTAAAAATGTACTCAGGTTAAAGTAAAAAGCAACTCATTTAAAATGTACTTAGAGTAAAAGTAGTCAGCCAGAGCCAATTAGATGGACAGTTACTTGCATGCTGATGCAGCACCAGTTCATAGAAAACCTGAGGCTACTCAATTAGAGTAACATGAGTAAATGTAATTTATTACTTTCCACCCCTGGTGTGATCTGCTCTTGCATCCTGTGATGCACTCTCACATCCATACTTGGCTCCCTCTTCATACGACAGCCTGGTTTAAAGGCTTCGTCCAACAACATTTAATACTGCAACATTTTTCTGAGAAAGAGAGAAAAACTGAGCAAAACCTTTGAAGTTTATTAGCTGTGTAGTACCATAAGCCTTTATTTATTCTCCTCTGTCATAAATAGTTTTCTCCATGAAAGAGGACTGGTTGGCAGACAGTTGTGAGATAGGATTTGATGGTACACATTTTTTAAATAAACTGTGTGAACTTATTGTTCTGTTAGCTAATCAGCTCCCTAACTGACAGTTAGTCAACTTGCCAGTTTGGAGAGCTTCTTTTCCCCATCTTAAACTTCTCTTTATTAAATAAAATGATGTACAACTCTAACAACAAAATGCCGGGAGGAGCAACCACTGAAATACAGAAAAAATAGTTAGTAACTTGAGGGGTTCTAGAGAGCTCAAGCTTCTGTTCCAAAAGTAGGCTGTTAAAGTCCTCATCCAAAATCCCTCAAATATTTGAACAATACTAACAACCTCAATGCAAAAATTATCTTGCAAAGGGCCCTTCTTAACAACATAATTGGCTCACTTCAAATTCAAAAGTGTACATCATGTTATAGAGATATTTTTTGAAAATACTCTTTGTGATCTTTAATGCACAGCGGTTCCTGTACTCACTTAGGCCTTTGTATTCCTTTCAGAGATAGGCCATGATAAATTGTTTCCACCCTGGTCTGTCTTGGTCCATCCTATCCAACTGTCAGTCCCTACAGCAGTCTCTGTCAGAGACGTTTAATGCAGGACAGACAAAGCAAGAACATTAAGAGGTCCACCAGCCCAGATATGTTTATTGTTGTTGTGGCAGGTGGCGATTTGTTTAACAATCTAGAACCTACTGCACTCCATTTTTTAGAGGGATCATGAAATGTTGAATGAGAGATTAAGCTGACTTATTAAAGTTAATGGAAAAAAAGCTAACCATGACTTTGGCTCTTGACTGTGACTGACAAGCTGTTGCCTCACTAACCACAGTGGTTTACCAAGTATCCCTGTGTGTAGTCACCACATCAACAAACCTCAACAACCACATAATTCATGTTGATATGGTCACTGACGTCTGTGTGTATCCTAACCAGAAGCCATAGATGACCAAAAGTGTTCAGGTCCTGCTGAGGAGGCAAAACAAGGTTTCAGGTCTGGGGATGGGGCATGGTGCCACACTGCCAGAGCCAACCTGAAAAGAGGCATCAGAGTGGCCAAAACAGCATTTAGGGAAAGGATGGAGGAGCACTTTAACAGCAGCAACACTAGGCCAGCGTGGCAGGAAGTCTAGCAGATCATCAACCACGAGACAAGAAACCTCACAGCTTCAGATAGGGATGCCTCGTTAGCAGAGGAATTAAACTGTTTCTTTGCATGCTTTGAGGAAGGAACAACAGAAGCAGCAACAGCACACACACCACCACACAACAAGCACGCCCTCACAGTGCAGGAACACGAGGTGAGGCGTAAGCTGAGGGTGGTGAACCCAAGGAAAGCTGCTGGACCCCATGGGGTGACTGGGAAGGTCTTAAAGGACTGTGCAGCCCAGCTTTCTGGGATATATTCACAAAGACCTTCAACCTGTCCTTACGATCTGCAATCTCACCCTGCTTGAAATCATGGACAGTCATCCCATTGCCAGAAAAGACTCCCATCAGCGGTCTCAACGACTACAGGCTGGTGGCCCTTACACCAGTTATCATGAAGATCCACAGAGAATGCTAAAGTCACAGCCCTGCACACCAAACTGAACCACCTTGAACAACAGGGGAATTACATGAGGCTGCTCTTTGTGGACTTTAGCTCTGCGTTCAACACAATAATCCCAAGCATACCAACCACCTGTCACTGGATCAGAGACTTCTTGACTAATTGCTCTCAGAGAATCAGAGTTGTCCCCCACCTCATCAGCCCTCGCTCTTAACACTGGCTCCCCCCGGGGTGTCTAATGAGCCCCCTTTTACACACTGTGTACACTTATCACTGCACCACCACCCACCCAAACAATACCATCTTTAAATCTGCAGATGATACAACTGTGGTGGGGCTCATCTCTGGAGGACGGCATGGCCTACTGGGATGATCAAAATTTGGTTCTGTGGTGATGGAAGAATCACTACTGGTAACATGAATGCAAAGTGAGGGTGAAGTCCCTGGAGGTGATCCATGTTTGCTTGACAGAGAAGTCAAAGGTCTAATTTTAGAGGGACCCTGAACAGCAGAAACATGTTTACAGGCAGATGCCTTGCATGGTTTGTTGCTTTGTTGTCCTTCATACTGTTTCATCAGCTCTGAATCCTCAGTGTTAAATCTTCATTCTCTGCTTTACTGTGAAGGGCCTCCCCCCTCCTTTCATTCACTGTGCTCATTATTTTTCCGTCTTGGTCTTGAGCTCATGTCATCTTCATTAATCTTTTGAACAGCTTTGTTTTCAATGCTTAGGGCATTTCTCACACTTTTGTCTTCTTAATGAAAAAATCTTTGCACATAAGACATCCACCTTTCAAGTGTAGAATTAGTTTTTACCAAGTGACCTTTTCTTGTCTCGGCCAGATGTTTTCTGCAATGAGCAAATGGCATTTTCTGGTGTTAAATCTCTAGTGGATACATTTTTCTTGTTCTTTTATGGTGTAAGTTGGTTCATTATCATTCCTATTTAATCATGGTACATGCACTGTTGTCTTTTCACTGGTGCCACATTGCTGGCCTTTGTATACAAAATCAAGATCACTGTTTCAACTGAGGGCTTAGCACAGGTGGCAGGCAGAATTAGCACACTGCATAAAGAATAAAAAAAAATCCCTCCACAAACAACTCAAATATTGTAGAATCTTATAACATACTGATATCCAACAAAATAGCTACTAAAGGTATAAAACAGGAAGATATACGGATACTAGCATTTTTGAGTGATATTCGCCCCTTCCATTCATCATATACTGTTTTCTTAATGCCATTTACTGTATTGTGCATCGACAGTACTGAATACTCAATCAATCGAACCAGTCCATCCATTATCTATTGCTTACTTGTATTTACAGAGACTGAGACAGAGAGAGAGAGAGTAGTCACAAAGTAAGTATGCGGGTATTTGGCATCAATAATAAATGAACAGCAAACATGTACTCAATATTATTTGAAAAAAAAATGCTGCAGTAGATAAGACAGAGCTTCACTGCATCACTCTGTGCTTTAAACCAATCCACTAACATTCAAAAAAGATGATGATGATTATTATCATGATGATGATCATGATGATGATTATTATCATGACAATGATCATGATGATGATCATGATGATGATGATCATGATAATGATATATTGTCACTGTCTTGCATCGTTTGATCTTTAGTTTGATTCATAGGAATGCAAGCTGTTCTAGTTTTCTCTCAGATGATTAAATATAAGTGTGACAACCCGGTAAATCCATTTTTTGACTTGTGTCTTGTCAGCTCTGGCTTATAGATTGGAATGATTTTCTTAGTGAAAACAGAGGTCCCTTTAAAAAATAGTTTAATCATCAAATGCAAATGGTCAAAAACTAGAAATGCAATAGGCTATCTAATCATTTACATCTTCTTTTTTTTTTAAAGTACTATAATACTAAAGTTTAGGCTTTGCATGGCTACACAAAGCATTTGTTTAAATGACAAAGCATCTCTTGCCAAGTATTAGTGGTTCACATTTAATGTTTATTTTCTTGCTTTTATGAAGACGAAAACTTGATAAAAGATGCTTTATAGAAACACTGCAAGAGAATCATCAGCACCGTGAGTAGACCTACTTCAAGTGTGTCATTGTGAAGAAAAGCAAATATTTCCCCAGCCAGGGGTTTACACAGTATTTGTTTCTTATGGTAATTTCTGAACCAATCCCTGGTTACCATGGCAATTGCTCACTTTACAGGCGTTGGCTGGTTGAGGATGTGAAGCTAACAGTGATCAGCTGACATTCGAATGACCTAAAATTCAAACATACCAAGACCTTTAATTAAATGTTTTGAACCAGCAGTGCAAAGACATTTGGGAGTTTTCAAAGATAATAAATTCACATTAAAAGGGCATTAAAACAATAATATGTAACTATTTAACCAAAAATAATAGTTCCAAAATCATTTTGATGATACTATGAGCTGCAACAGGGTAATTGCTATCTCTGTGTCCCCACTGCCACTTTTTGTATTGTTGCTTCAATTAATCAACATCAAATCAAGTAAGTTTTATTTATATAGCACTTTACACACAACAAGGTTGATCCAAAGTGCTTTGCACCATACACAAAAAAATACAGTGAAAGAAAGAAAGGAATGAGAGAAAGAAAGGGACACAGATAGTCAACATCAACAACAACAACCGGGTACAAGGCACAGGTTAAAAAACAAAAACAAAACAAAACAAACACACACACACACACACACACACACACACACACACACACACACACAAAATTGCTGCAGATTGATTGAATTAAATTATGTGCAGTTATACGTCAAATAGCACAAATGAGTTTTGAATCTATTTTTTTCTATGGTGGGGGAAAACCACATGGCAGGTAGGAGGGTGTTCAACAGAGCAGAGACAGAAAAAGACCAGTCACCATAACGCTTCGTCTTGGGTTTTGGGTCAAACAGAAGTTCTGCGTCTGATGACTTTAAGTTTCTGACAGTGTGGTGAGGGGAGTTCAGAGATGTATGAGGGGGCAGAACCATGAAATGATTTGTAAACAATCGCAAGTTTTTCTAAATGAATTCTATGGTTAACTGGGAGCAAGTGAAGGGAAGCAAGAATGGGTGAGATTTGTTCTCTTTTTTTGGTTCGTGTGAGAATTCTGGCATCTGAGCTCTGTGTGAGTTGGAGACAGGAAATTGAGCGTTGTGTAATACAAAAATATAATGAACTACAATAGTCTAGGCAGGAGGATACAAAGGCAAGCATAACTTTCTCCAGTTCAGAGGAGCAAAGTACTTTTTGAGTTTTGAAATGGTTCGGAGCTGCATGAGACATAAATATTGATAAACAAATTACTCTTGTAGTAAAATTAATTGAGGGTCAAATGCAACTCCGAGATTTTTAGCTTGTGATGGCCAATGTTTCAAGGTGGGGCAAGATATTGCTGGCTAAATGTTCAAATGTCCTCATAAAAAGACTTAAGTTTTGTTTTCATTGAGCTGTAGAAAGTAATCAGCCATCCATGATTTGATATTTTTAAGACAAATACTGAAATGTTGGTTTATTGAAATTGTTGGGCTCTAGGTGGAAGTAGATCTGTGTATCATCCGTATAGCAATGAATGCAAATGTTATAATTTTGAATAATATGTCAATTGTGTTCATTATGTCTTCAGTTTTCATAGTCTAATTTTTTCTTTTTGTTCAGACAAGGTTGTTTGTCTAACCTTTACATGTTTCGCCGGAGCTTCCACCCTCCTCAGAAGTGTCACTTGATGGTGTGTGGGACTCGTCTTATCAGTTGATGTTACAGAAGGTGTGAGAGAGCATGTAGGCTCCCTCATCAAATCATGAACTGGGATGAGGGAGCCTACATGCTCTCTCACACCTGGAGCAGCATCTTGGAGAGGCAAACGGACAGCGGGAGGAGTGACCCACCTGTTAAATCTGACAGGTTGGTTACGTTCATGGTTGTTTTGAGTGCAATTATAGGTGACCCAAAACCGCTCATCATTGAAAACTACACAATATTAACTAAAAGGAATATTCCGGCAGGACAGAGAAAAACCTTGGAAACCCAGCAAATACTATTTTTGTGATTACTACACCTAGGGAAGAATAGAAGCCTTTAGTGGGAGTCTTTCACACTGATCTGTGCGGTGCGGACCTGAGACTGAGCAATCTTGGTACAGCACAACACAACACATTAAAAAACACCAGACAAAAGCACTAAAACTACATAAATAGCTAATATCACAACACAATATAACAATATCTATGTTATTTATCAGGTTGGTGAAAGTTGATGAAGCCACACCCCTTGTCTGTATGGAGGTTATCAATGTGTTAGCTGCCTTGTACACAGACGAGAGCTTCTGTGTTTGGCCCCTTCAGTGAGTCATAGTATAAAGTCCACCCCTTGTCAGATAAACGGTTGCGAAAGCCCGTTCTGTTTTTGGACAGGTAAAAACGGCCGTGAATGGGAGGGTTCCCCGACCATTTTCACAAGGTGAGTTAATTTGTGAAGTGAATGGGTCTGGTTACCAGGCTAGTCGAAAGCAGCAGTTAGATCTAGCAGCAGAAGAAAGGAGCAGTTTCCTCAGTTGGCAGTTAGTGAGAGTTCATTTATTATTTTTAATAATGTGGATTCAGGGCTATGATGAGCTCTAAAACCAGACTGAAATTTTTCAAATATCTAGTTTTTGGTCAAGTGTTCTGACAGTTGAGCAAACACTGTTTTTTCTAATATATTAGAAATAAATGGGAGTTTGGAGATTGGTCTGTAATTGTTGAGTATCCAGATTTTATTTTTTCAGAAGTGGCCGAACAACTGCATGTTTGAAAGGTTGAGGGACATGGCTGGTTTCAAGGGGGCTGGTGATAATGGAGAGAATGCTGGGGCTAGTGGTTTCAGTAAATTCTTTGAGCAGTTTTGTTGGGTTGGTGTCAAGAGAGCAGGTGGCGGTCTTCATGGAGGAGATAATATGGTAAAGTTCAGTTAAAGTGATGGAGTTAAATAGATTGAGAACAGCAGTGTTACTAGAGGAGATGGATAGAGTATTGATAAATGGATTAATATTAGCTCTGTTATCAAATACTTTTTTACTGAGGAGGTTTAAGGAATCCTTACATTTTGAGGCAGGCACATCGGAGCTAGGGGTGGGAGTGGAGAAGGTGATGATTTTAAATACATTAAAAAGGACTCTGAGGTCGGGACAGTTTGTATGAATGAGACTTGAAAAATACTGAGCCCTTGAATTTCTGACAGCAAGCTGATATGTATCCAACAGAACCCTCAGTCCTGTTTCCACTTCCACTCTGCTCTTCTGCATGCATGCTCTCCTGATTTCTTCAACATTACCATTTTATAACTATGAGGACAAATACTTGGGTTTTCAGGTTTCATTGTTTTTATGGTCAAATGAGGCAGAAACATTAAGACATTGTGTGAACAGTGTTCATAGTGTTCAAGATTTACACTATTACTACCTGTCCCTGTTTGAGCTGTTGAGTAGATACATCCATTTTGTCAAACAAAAACAGCCTTGACACTTAACAGATCCATGCCCGTGTCTGGTGTAAAACCAGCTTCAGTATTTCAAAACCATAAAACTTAAGAGTGCAGCAATAATTTACTAATAACTAGTGTCACATTGTCTATCTTTGGTAACACTTGATGAGATGCTGGTGATAATAGTTTGGTTTAGGCTTTATGCAGAAGGTTGCAGCCCTTTATTTAAAGCAAGCTTGTATCGGAGGCAGGCCTTAATAACTAATTCCCTGTTTGATAAGTAGAATTGGTCATATTGTAGTACAAAGCCTTGCTTTGATCAGCTATGATTTACCTTGTTAAGATGTGGCATTAAGTTGTAAAAACAAACTCAACACTTCTTTAATCCATGTCAGATCAAACAGTAGAGGGACGCTTTGCTGGTGACTGACACTAGAT
>JAQLOL010000008.1:23683106-23698413 GCA_029783665.1 Naso thynnoides
CCTAACCCACAAGTGCAGTGAGCCAAAACGAAATTATTTCTCCAATTCACCTTCTGTCTTATTGACACCACTCCCTTCCTTGTTCGAGCAGCGCTGCTCTCTCTCTCTCTCTTTTTCTGAGCAGCACAGATCAAAGCGCATGCTGGATCTAACGGGATATTTTACAAAGTGCAGCAAAGTGGAGGGCAGAAAAGAAGTGTGCACTTGTAAGGAAAGATTAATAAATAATCAGTGAACATGGAATGAGAAGTAGCAACAATTAGAGAAAAAAATAGTTGGTGCCGCCTACCCCTAAACATGAACCTCCCTTCTACCCTGATTTTTCATGCTGCACATTCTCATTGGCCAGTTTGGTACACATCGCCCGACAATAATAGGCCACACAATTAGCGAGACCCATCAGAGAAAACTACATGACTCACAAAAGAACTTGTTGTGTGACCCAATTTGTTCTTAGTGGCACATAAGACGGATTTTTTTATTTATTTATTTTTTTAAAGTGTTCATTAATTTCTTTGTACTGAGGATTTTCATCTAACAACAAATTTCTTCTTGGTACAAACAACTCTCTGACGACAGCAATTAGCCATGTTTCTGTAAGTGTATGTCATACACATTTTGAAATGTTGCATTGGAAATGGTAAATGAAACAGCAAAATTTTGGGGAAAAGTCCTCAATTGCATAAAAAGGGATACAGGAAGCGCTGTTTTGAAGGAGCTGATTCCTCTGTCTTCCTTGATATTCCCCAAACACACGAAACATGGCCAGTAACAGCAACAACAACAACAGGTACATGTGGAGCAATGTGGGGACCAAAGCATTCCTAGATCTCATCCGAAGAACGTGACAGCAGTTTTAGATGGTATTCAGCAATGCCACAACGTTTTGTTTCCTGTCTGGAACCTTTACTTCTTCTACTGTTTATTATAACCTTTCGTAACGTTGCCTATACTGCCATCCTCTGACCAAACTAGGCTTTGCCGCCTGGTGTATTTGCCCCAGACCAGTTGTTAGAAACGCTCCTAATTTGCATTTACTTTTTCCTGAGATTTCAAAAGTTTGCTTAAAATTTGCATCACGATTAATGGAAACATGACTGTTGATGTGGCCACCTTAGCTGCACACTGAGCCCCAGGCTGCTCCTGCTCAATGGATTACAAGAGATGACTGAATGTCCTGAAAAGCTGAATAAGTATGAAGCAAAATTCATTCTCATGTACAAATGTTACAAAAATGCCATTAAAAATGTTCAGGTGACATTTCTGGCATGTACATTACTGTGAGCATCTTCAGATCATTGTGTTCTTGAATCTGGTGGTTTTGTTATTCAGTGTTTTGGACGTGAGCAGCAGTCAGAAGGAGAGGTTTGGACTGAGGAGCCCAAGGATGCAGAAACAGCTTTAGGCTGCACAGCCCACACAAGGCTGGCACAACAGCTTCTGAGAAGTGTGAGTGGGTGGCTCGGAGTGCATATTTTGGGTGTGCACGTGTGTATAGATACATATATGGTGTGTCTGTGACCATTTGAGTGTATGTGAACACATGTGCTCTGCTATGCCAACAACATAAGTCAAGGCTTTGCATTACATAGTGACTCAGATGAATGTATGAGGGCTGCATCCTTATGTAGCGTTTTGACTTCTTTTAGAAGCATGAAAAGAGAGGATAAGGATGTGCGGTCACTTTAAGTGTTAGTGTACTTGTATTTGTTAGTGTGTGTGTGTGTGTGTGTGTGTGTGTGAGAGAGAGTCCGAATGCGTGTCTGTCAGTTTTAGTTTTGTGTTCTACACTTGACCATGCCCCACAAATGTCAAGTGAAGCACGAAAGATAATGCCTCAAATCAATAAAAGCTTGGCTTGGATGGTGGCAGACAGCCTCAAGGAGACCTGTGTTTTTGGACACAGCTCAACTTCTGAACCTTTTCAGGCCTGACTGATCACAGCCAATTTTATATATGGCTTCACCAGAGCAGCTGTGAACACAGCACATTGGATGTGTGAACGTGTTTAGCCAGTGGATCAGAGAGCAGCAGTCCTCGCCAGACAACAGGCTGTCACAGATCTTAGAGGACTGAGGTTTATGGGGGGAAAACCATTTCAGTGCCTGCAAACACAAAATAAACACTTTTCATTTGTCTGTCCTGGAAATGAGTTCAACTACCTTGAGAAAATGGTCCTCATTAACCATCGCCACAACAAATTCTTGACCTTTCCATATTTACTTATCCAATTTTGCACTAAATGATCCGTCAAGTTCTATATGGCTCTATTTTTCTGATATCTTGTGAGTTAGAAAACTGACTATATTCTCATTTGAAATAGGAATTAGTTGGGTTTTCAGTTACCTTATATTTAATAACACAATGGTAAATATTACATGAAAATATCTGTTCCATCTCTGTCAGAGGAGGAAGTCATGATTCACTTTGCTGATAAAAACAGCAGGGGTGTGAATCTTTCAGTATCTCACGAGTCATTTGATTTTGATTCTTGGGTTCATGATCTGATTCCACATTGATTCCTGATGCAGTATACAGGAGGTTTAATTTCAGAGTCTACTTCAGTCTGTTTTACAAGACAGTGGCAAATTATGGCATGAAAGAAGAGTCAAGTGTGTGTAAAAGTATGGATGAATTTTTTTTAATATATTAAATTTTAAATAGCTAAAATGTAACTACAGAAAGACAAACCTATGACAAACGGTAACATTTATGTTAACCTTGCACAAATAAAATTTTCTGACAAAAAAGGTTTAACAGTTCTGAAATGATCAGTAATTCAAAGTTCAAGTTGTATCAAGTTGATCGATCAATAAGCGTTATGCAGATATTCGTCATTTATATCTTGAATTTTTATCAGCCTGCTGATTAAAAAAACAAAAAAACAGTCTCCATTAGTAATATATATGCGCTCTGCTGGTCAACGTGCTCTCCTTTGGTGCAGCCACTGCTGCACAGTCGATACAGGGTATGCATGTGACGTCACCATTGGTGGCAGTCACCATGGATACGCCCAACGAATGGCAGCATTTAGTGTACAGTTTGTGTACTGCAAACCACAAATAAACACATCTAAAATGAAGGAAGAGCTGTTGGGCAATTGACAGCACATACAGAATTTACGAAAAGACAGAGATACTTTTTACAGACTGTGGAAAGCTACAGAAAAAACAAAATAAATGGATCGCTGCGGCTGGCAGAGACAGCTAACATTAGAGAAACATGGATTTGAGGTAGCCAGTTTGATTTTTAGGTAAAATCGTTAACTCGTATTCTGTGTAACTGCAAAGTTTTTGTTGACATTTTTAAAAAAAGCATCCATGATAATTAGCTTTGTGTTCTGCAAATACATGGGGAATGGTTTGCTAACGTTAGTGTTAGCTAACAGCTGAGACAAGCTAGCTTTCCTTTCTGAGGGGGTAATGCTACGGTGACCAGACTTCCCTGATTTCCCCGGACAGTCCCCGTTTTGGGTGACCTGTCCCTGGCTAAAGCTGTCCCCGGAAATGTCCCTGATTTTAACGTGGCTTTAAAAAGAGTGAAACAGACGTTGCAGCTGTCACCACCTGTGACCACAATGTAAATTGTAATGGCAGATTGGCACTCTTCGTATTTTAGTTTGTTTACTCATGGAGAAAAGAAGAAGCAATCAACGTTATTTTTGAGGGCAGAAGAAAAACTAAGTCTGTGTTGGAGCGGACTGAAGAGCTTCTTCACTGACAGTAATGTTTTTTGTCGTTAGCAATTGCAATATTGTACAACGTGGCTGTGTTTTAGGGAGAGGATTAGTGATAGAACAGAAATAAGAATGAAGGAGACAAGACAAAAAGTAGATGAACGTGAGTATGAAAAATTAATGGTGTAAACAAGGAAGGAGCATATGAGTGAGGCGAAAAGGTAAAGTGAAGAGAAGGGAGAAGGGTAAAGAACAGAAGAAGAAAAAGTTAGATGATAAGAAGAGCACGGAGAGGGAAGAGAGGAGCAGACAAGAGTGCTAAGGTTCTTTTAAAGAAGCAGAAATGTAATTTAATTGACAAGATTTTTTTTTTTTTTTTTTTCAAATTACATTTATGGGCTCCTGTTACCCAGACCAGGATGACATGATGGTCCAAGTCCTCAAAATACACAAAGCAGTGTTGTCCCCATTTTTTATTTCATAATGATAATATTTAATGATTTTTGTACACTTAACTGGAAATGTCCCCGCTTTTCATTTCAGAAATCTGGTCACCTTTGGTAATGCTGCTCCACGAAGCAAGTTTAGACTGTTGACCAGATCACTTAAAAAACTTAAACACAGTTTCAACAGACTTTGTACTATTAGTGTCCTTATGGGTGACTGACATTCAGAATTTGTTTGCCTCCACGCTTTGTGTATTTTCCTGGCGTCAAAATCAGGTAACAAATGTCAGGAAGCTTGTTTCTTGGCCAGCAGCTTCAGTGCTTCAGTAAGTTGTAAGGATCACTGGCGAGTCCAGCTGCTGTTAATTTAAACAGATAATTGTTTTAGTCTCGGTTTTGCTGTTTCCACTGCTGAACTCAGCCTTGTAGACAGATGTTTTGCCACTCAGTCCGACTGTGGGGGGCGTGTTCTGAAGGGAAGTGACGTCAGTGCGTACCCTCTATAGACCATTTTACAAGCCCTCGTTTCCGCCTCTGCATGTGTATGAAGGCGAGTCAACTGAAAATCCATTTATTCCGAAGAGACTTTCCATGATGAGATGTGATTTCTCTTTCATGCATCTCTCTTCCTCTCTCATACACACACACACACAGCAGAGGTAACAGCCATAGATGTAATGCCAGTACATGACACACGACAGTGTCCTAATCCTCCTACACAGATACCGGTGTTTGGCAAAGTACCGACACATTTAATGGAGTGGCGATGTAAAGTTATTAGCCCACAGATATAGTTGTCTTTGGCTGTTTGCGTTAAGAGCCCCCTCAGCCTGACACAATAGAATAAGGTGATCTGTCATTAGTCCCACAGCGGGACAGTTGTGATGAAACAGCAGTAAAATGAGTGTAGATCCAAAGTTTACCCACAGACTTGCTGTCACTGAGGACAGGACTGGTTAATTTTTTGCGGCACCATTTTAGAGGGACTAATGTGTAACTGTTAGCCACACTGCGTACTGCCTCCTGACTGCCGTAGGACCAACGAAATCTACTGTTATGTAATTATGTCACTAGCTAAGAGAAACAAAAAAGGTGCACAGCAAGCCAAGCTATGAGCTGGAGGGGGGAAAAAGTTATTAAAAATTGATTTTTAGGATTTGTGAATTGATTTTTTAATAGAAAAGAAAATAAGAATCTAAAATTCTGAGTGTTTTTTTTCCACAAACCTAATAAACAGTTTGAACAGTTCAGTTAAAGATGCAGGGTCACTTGCAGCGGAGACGAGCCATTCATCTGTCAAAAGTCTCACTCTACAATTCTGCAAACAACACTTACATGGACAAAGCTGTATAAATTGTGATAAACTGTCAAATAAGCTCACCCTTTAACCATTAATTGACTAATCCAATAGCTACTAACTATGCGGCTAGAATTTTAAAACTTTACATTTGGTCCTGTAAATTCCAAATGAAGGACTCTCTTTGGTCCCCAGAAGTCAGCAGACTGTAGCGGCCTCTGTCTGTCCGTCTGCTGACTTTAAATCAGTGGGACTCCATGTTGCCCGAATCAGGAGTCACTTTGACAAAAAATTTTTTTTTGCAAGAGCCACAGTTCAAAAATGTCCCTTTTCGCCCCAAAAGCAATATGCATTTGAGAATAAGGATAATAGTACTATGCCATTAAGGAGTTCAAAGCATGAAGTACAGTGCAGTAACTATAATCTATTATTATTACTGCAAATGTCATTACTGGCAGCGTTTCGGCAGTTTCAGTAAAACAATCATTAGGCCTGCTAAATGATTTCCAAGTGTTGCTCACAAATTCCATGACAGTGTAACACACAGCACATTGATTGTTGATTGATCATCACAGTCTTTAGCAGCATTTTGCTGATCAAAGTCCATAACAGCAGGTACGATGTACTTACTTCACTGAGTGCGATTTCTGACACTCCTTATGCCGCACAAGGGATTTGTAGCCGAGCTCTGCGCTGGAAACTGAAAGGACGCTGTTTTCAGTGGCCCCCGTGGTGGGGGGCGTAACCGGCCTGGCAGATCGGTCAGATCGCTGAGCCGGTCACGCCCTCAGGGAAACACCAGCTGATAAAGACACGTCACAACGCAACGTCAGATGACGCTTCTGAGGAAGACTGCAGTTGTCAGTTGAAACATGTCAAGATAAAGAAACATCTCCTTAAACCTATCTGTCTGAACAAAAGAAAAACTCACTTCTGTATAATCTGAGTAGACAGAATGAACTTTTTTCAACTATAATTTTTATAGCTGAAACCCCTTATACCTTTACCGGTGACAGAAAAGATCTTTTGAGTTTCTGGTCCTGGTTTGAACCTGCCAATACCCTGACTCTAAAGAAAGCAACACAGAAGAATCTGACAACACACATGGTTTGCAAAGCAAAGTTCATTACAAACAAGATAAATGACAGATAACAAAATATGCAGTGATAGCAATACTGTGTGTGTGTGTGTGTGTGTGTGTGTGTGTGTGAGAGAGAGAGGACGAGAGAGAGAGAGAGAGAGAGAGAGAGAGAGAGAGAGAGATGGTGGAACCTGACAGCCAAACCAGCAGGTGCCAGAAGTCAGGGATGAAGGTAGGAGCTTCCAGTTTACCTGCAAAACACCGCACACAGAGCAGCTTTGGAAATATCCCCTCTCATGAGCAGGTTGCTTGATTATGTAAAAGCTGCGATGAATGTGTTACACTCTACAGCTTTTTCAAGAGCTCCATAAGGGGAGAACAGAAACTGCCTTTGATGGTCTGGCTGCCAAAGGACTGAATGCTTAAGAGTTTGCGTAGAAAAAAATCTTTCATTTCCACATCATTTCAAGCACCCACTGAACTTTCAAACTGAACAATGACGGAACTTATCGGTACACTGAGGGCAAACGACTTTAAAATTCTGTTAAAAGAAAACCAAATGTCTTGGATATATTTGTTGGAGCTTTAAGAATGTGACATTTGAACCCATTAAGACAACCAGTGTTCCAACAGCTTGTTCTATTCCCCAGCGTTGGAAGCTTATGAATCTCTTATCAAAGCTTTTATCTCCTTTTGTTTTGTATTATTAACAAATAACAAAATATATCACTTGGCCACAAGCCAAACTGGACGAACATCAATGCAGGACACTACATTAGCTATCATGAATATAAGGTAGCAAGCAGGGATGGCCAATTAGCTGCTGTCATGGCTGCCGCTAATATCAAACGTAAACATGAAGAGGTCAAGGCAAAATTTGGCATGAGACCATTTTGAACTAAAAAAATGATGAAGTTTGTTGCTAACACTGAAGCTGTATAAGTGCAACACAACAACGACCGCAATGATGTACAACTTGAACAACGTAACATAATGTTACATCCGACCCAGGTTAACGTCAATGCATCCACCTGTCAACCTACTTCACCTCAGTCTGAGCATGAAGGAGCCGTGATGCACAGCGGCAAATGATGTTTTTGGATTCAGTTATTATTGTTTGATGATTGTTTTTTGAAATTGTTTCTACAAGAGGCTCAGTTGTGTTTAAGAGCGGCGTAGCTGTTTTTTATGTCACATGCACCACATCCAGTCCAATCCATCCAGTCCAATTTCAGTTGGACTAACATATTTCCGTGCATTTTAAAAGTCTGGTTTTAGCCAGACTTAGGATAAATCGATATTATCTGATGTCATGTAATTGTACTGAATGAAACAGCGTTTAATTAAATGTGGAGGGATTCTGTTTCATTAAAACATCTTTCAGCCTTAACCACATTTGAAGGAGAAATGATGCACTTATAAATAATTTACTGCACAACTGACATCTCTGTTCTGGTTAGCAACACCTCAAGGCAAGAGAAGAGCTGACGCTTTAGCACCCAATTCTGAAGAGCAGGCATACTGCAAAATACACAGGAAGCAAATGTGCACTCTAAATTAGTAAAGTAATTCAGAAATGAAATAAAGTAAGCCACACAATACAATCCATCCATTAACAATCAGTGCTCTCATCATGGAAATTTAGCTCTTAATAAGGATATCAAAAATAGCAGTCACTTCATTGTTAAAGCTGCTATCATATTATCTGCCACAAGTGAGCATAATTAAACACATATGGTGAGGGAAGGCAGTAAATGAGTAAGATGGACCGTGTAATGTGGAGAGTCGGGATGTGAAGGGGTGGGAAAAGAGAAGACAAGATTATAGAGAAGCCTTTGATGCAGAGTCTGGCTATGGGAATCCTAGTGTGCCTTCAGGGGAAAGCTCCTCTCACACAACATCAATAATGAATGAAAGATATCTTGTTCAGTGGAAGACTGAACTTAAGTGGCATACTGATTTGTTACCACGAACCTTATGTAAAAATTGCATCAGCGTGTTTGCTATGCTTTATTAACCAGAGATCACTAATGACTGATGGAGGGTAAATGGATGCAGTGTCAAAACAGTAGTCTGAAAAAATAAGACTTTGTACATTTTACATTCCCAATTGTCATTGGTTTTAAACCTTTCCTAACTGAGAAGGTGTTCTTTTGTTTCCATGTAAAAGAATACACCTAAACATTGTGGACTGTTCAAAGTTAAAGCTGCTCTGTTCAAGTTGATAAAGTCGAATAATTAGTTGAGAAAAACCAGGGTTGACTTGCATTTTGTCAGTTGAATAATCTTGCTTTTGTTTTTGCACTGTGTCATTGAACGTAGCAGGGTTGGGGGACATGTAAAAATTTCCAACTGGTGTCAGCCCTCCACCAGCAATTGCCGATATATTCACGCAGGTGTGTGCAAGCATGTGCAGTGTGTTGTCACTGCTGTTTATTTACAGTGAGATTCAAAGTGTCAATCATGTAAGCCTACAGCGCTTTCTCCTCTTACAAGACGAGGAGCATGCAGGGGAGAACGGACGGAATTGAGCCTGAAAAATGCGGATACAAAATGCTGCATGTCACTTAATTATCAGTTTTTGGGCTTGTGTAATTATTTGGTTGTAATCATCATGTATAATTACTTATACTCTGAGCTTCTCAGAGCGAGTTGCAAAGCTTCACTGTCCTTAGCTTGAACGCTCCTCAGGCAGTCCGACGGTGAATAAAAGCATTTATTTCGATAGTTGAGCCATACTTACTATGCAACCGAGTTGATAAAACAATACAAAAGACAATGAATCAAGCAATCTGCATGTTGTTATTTTTATTTTACATGGGTGAAATCAAAATGTAGCAATGAATGTTCACCTTCTCTGCATGCCCACTCCTGCAGCTGGGGAACACGCTTCAAATCAGGGGTAATTACCTCGGCACCACACCGGCATTTCTTTGTGCTGGTCAGCTCTGCTCCTCCTTGACTCCTTTCTAATCACAGTTAGAAAAACACAGACTTTGCCTGCTTCTGTTTTTGGCGCATACAGGTTATTTTTTGAGTGAAATTTTTAAGGAGGAGCAAAATATAACACAAACAGAACAAAATATTGGCTTCAACAAACCAACTGGCAATGGGTGGAGCCTGTCGCCAATGGTCGATATATTCATCCAACCCCCAACCCTACAGCATAGGGCTGTAAACTTTATGAACTAAATCTCTAGATGACCACAAACTGTGGTGTAATCTAAGTCATGCATAACGTCCTACGTCAACATGCATCAGAATTCAGAGGTTTGAGTAAGTCTGCTGCCATGCTTACTAGTGATGCTACACTAATGTCATAAACTTATTTTCAGCCGTCATTAGAGTTATTAGGGAACCCAACTGGAAAAGTACCAAAAAAAACAACTAAGGAAAAAGCAGCGAAGTGTGACAGACAGGCAGCATGACTATGAACAACATGAGGTGGGGCAGTATGAATTTTCTACTCTGTCATTCTGTGTTGCAGTGATGAATATTGGCAATTGGCAAATCCCTTTTCCTCTGCCTTCCTTATTAGACAGCAAGATTTGCTGAGCTAGTATATATGAGTGAGGAACTCTGAAAGTGGTCTTTATCAATAAAAATAGGACTGGGTAGGTTGAAAATGAGGCCCTGTGTTAAAAATTCAGGAACACCCCTTTAAAGTCTTTAACTGCTTCTGTAAAAGCAGCTGTACTTTAGGCTGAATGCCACAGACAGGGTTGGGAAGTCAGAGACAAACACAAGCCTTATTCCTTGTCATTTAACCAAGACCGCAGTATTTTTCCATAAATTCAAGTCTTCCCCTACAGAAAACATTCATCATGTCAGTTGCCATATACTGATTTGTTCACTAGTAAGAAAGACTTTGTCAGGGAACATTCTACAACTTACCCTTCTTGCTTCTGCTAATTCATAGTGTATAACACCAACTTTAATGAAAAAGGATGCTGTCAGAAGCCTAAGCTAGAAAACATTGTCCCTCCCACAACAACGTCACATTTTTTAAGCAGGCCTCTTTTACTCACTACAGTCGCTTAGTGCCTCCATTCATCTGAAAGTGACTGTACTGAGTGATAGTAACAGCAGTGGAGCAGAGTGATGGTGTTAACTTTTGGATGACTTAATCTTTCATCTCACGAAAAAGCCACATGCTTCAACAGTTTGCAACTTTCCAGTCAACAAAATCCACAGTGAGGAAAATGTTCGACAAAGAAACATGGCCCACGCATAAATTTGCCCCCTGCAAAACAGCCACACACACACACACACACACACAAATGCAGTACTAAGACATTGCATGACAGTGTATCTCTATGCCATTACTTCCCTGTACAGTTTTAGTACTACACAGTTCTTCAAGAGGCATTTTTGGTTCTTTAAGCTATTTAACCTGCGGGAGGAACACAGAGTGATTTAAATGAATTAATCACATGTTGAATTCCCTCACAAAACTGTCCATGAAATGATTATGACACAGTCTGCTGTATCTGAGAGGAGGCCAAGCTGATGATAATTGAGTGTGATGGTGATGTTCAGTGTGGAATCGCTGACTCTTTCATGTGCTGCACTTTCCATCTTATAACTATTTTAACAGGGAGGAGAACTGGGATTTTTCAGCAGCAGAAGTTATTTGAAGGGCATGTTACTCTGCTTTAAATACTGTTTTAATTTGCAATGCAAATGACTTAAATTCTAATATGAATAATCCTCCTGGTTATCTAATACTCTGGCATATCCATGTGCTGTAATGTGCCTGTCGCAGGCTTGCTGATGTGGTAAAATACTCAAACTCTTTGTCAGTGCTTGCTCATTCGCTGCCGTCTGAGCTGAAAGGTCAAACAGCCTTTACACATACATGGTGTCCGTGTTACAGCTCGTCACAGCTCTAAATGAGTCGGCTTTCCCAATTCAGGGCAGGTCACATATTGCTTGACATTGTTGGACGGAGTTTATTATGAGGCCAGTAATCAAAATCATGCTCAACTCTCTGTTAGATATACAAAGAGATGCATGATATTCACATTATCATTAATTATAATGCACGTGTGATTTTATGCGCTCTGAGTCAAACTGTTGCACCTAGATAGACCCACACAGTGTACCCTAGAGCAGGGGTTCCTAAAGTTGTCAGCCCATGACCCCCGAAACAACAGTGCCTGAGACTGGGGACCACCATTGACCCTGGAGGGGGCAAAAAACGTTGTGCACACGTGCACACGCACTTTTAGGCATATGCAAACATCAAACAACACAAAAGAACATAACATCAATTTGAAATAATGTTAGCAAGAATATAACCATACTACATGCAATAATGGCTTTAATTATGCAGTTTTAAATTATTTAAAAAATGTATTTGTTTTTTTCTCAATGGTTGATGCCGATGCTGATTTTTTTAGAGCGGGGCTGGGGGCAGGGCTGCCAATTGCTGATTTATAATGGGATTTGTTTTGCTGAAATCAAAATGATAATTATTTTGGGTTTTAGCATCTGATAAGACAAATGAGACACAACATC
Organism: Naso thynnoides; assembly: GCA_029783665.1. Taxonomy (NCBI): domain Eukaryota; kingdom Metazoa; phylum Chordata; class Actinopteri; order Acanthuriformes; family Acanthuridae; genus Naso; species Naso thynnoides. The sequence goes on from JAQLOL010000008.1 coordinate 23,695,127, forward strand.
GCTTAACTAAAATTCACATTTATTAAAACATTCAGGACATTTTTGGGGGACTTTTGTACCATTGCTTTTTCGAATTTTAAAACTTCTCATTTATATTTCAGTATTTTAATCAATCATCTTCAATCAACAAAAACATGTAGGCACTGCCGGTCATTATTCTTCAACAAAAAATAGCCCAGTCTTAACTGGTAATCTTTAGGTTTTTTAGCACTCTGCTGACTTACGTAGCAAATGTTCAACAGCTGAATGACAATGTGAGATGCTATGTGGTGTAATGTGACGTTTAACAGTTCAGTGATGGAGGAGAAACAAACATTTAATGTTAGAAAATCAATTACTACCAACAGCAACACATTCCTCCAGTTTATAATTCTAATCTATATTATGTTTGGGTTTGGACAAAAAGTAGACAGGACTTACGGTGCCGTCTTGCTCCCGCTGCTGTCAGTAGCAGTATGACTGCAGTACTATGGCAATGCTCGAGCGCTTCAAGTGCTTGAGATGCGTTGACGCATTTTACGTTAATCAACGTATTTACGTAATCAATGACGTCAATTACATCGATGCGTCACCCCAGGCCTAATTATGTTTACTTACCATGTAAAAGCTTGTAGCACAACTAAGGAGAGGAGACACTGAAAGTGTAACATTTAAACAGCATTGTTGCTTAACGTCGTTTAGAAACAACTATTACACTTTGGATCTCCCACATGGTTGCACCTACCATGTCTTTTTTAGTATAAACAACCTTTAACTTCCAAAAATATCTTTTGTGTTCTCTGAACACAAAGAACCAGCTATTGTGAAGCAGAGATGGCATACTTCTGTAAGGAGGTTTTGGCTCAGTAGTTGACTTCTCCTGCTGTCAATGCTGTCCTCACATGAGAGAGTTCATGTGAGGACAGCATTGACAGTGTTCCACAGCCCTGAAGTTGCTGTCAAACATTCTTAAATGTAAATATATATTTGACATGATGGTTGAGCAGTAAATCTAATGCTGAGTATAGCAAGAGGAGAGACAGTCATTTCTTCCCTCTTTTGTTTCTCTCCACATGACTTTTTATTGCTCACTCTTATTTAATTTTTACTTCTTTATTTTATTTCTTTCTATTCTGAGCTTTTCTAAATGTAAATTAATGCAACTGCATTGGACTCCCCACTCAGCAGTGAGATTCAACTGTCTTTTAATATGCAGAAAGTAGGCTGACTTAGATAGGGAACAAAGGCTGACAGTGTTTTGGAAATACTTGATTTACTTGTATTTAAAACACCAGAAATGTTTATGCAAAAAAAAAAATCACCAGAGGGGGATCCATTGCTCATAAACCACTATATTGTTTTTTGAACATGTACGTCTATTAAAACGATCATTTAAAAAAACAATTACAGGCAAAAAGTTTTTTTTTTTTTTTTTTTTAAGAGAGAGAGATGCATTCATGTAGTCTGTTGAATGTCTAAATACACTGTAATGAACTATACTTGAGGTTAGTCTAGTTAACAACAAATTAACACAGTCATGCTGCTTAAGCTCAACTTCTTTATCCTGCTGAGAGCTGATCAAGCTGCTAATTACAGTGAGTCTGACTCAGTTCTTAGGGTTTGAGCCTCTGTGTAATTACAACCTGTATTCCGGTTTTATCCCTGCCCTTAATATCTAGGACACTTGACTGGCCATTAATAATTATTAATATCATTCTGAAAGATACTTATATTCAAATATGTGCAGTTAAAATTTGACACTCAATTTGCAGAGACCTGAAACTTGCTTTACATCTCTACGATACATCACAAGACAATTTGCTGTAGGGCTGGGATGACGCATCGATGTCATCTGTTAAGTACGTGAAATACGTCAATTAACGGCAAAACTTGCTTCCTCAAGGAGGAAGTAAGATGGCTGTGCCCAGTCAGACAAGTAGCATGGACTCCACTGAGCAAGCTGAATAAAAACTTGCCTACAGTCATCTAAGACTGAACAACACAGTGCTCTGCAAACTCTGCGAATTAGAGATTGTGTATCACAGCAGAATTGCCGCGCACAAGTGCTCGAGCATGGCCAAAGTACTGCAGTAGTACTGCTGCTGACAGCAGCAGTAGCAAGACCGAACCGTAAGACCTGCTTACGTTTTGTCCCCACCCAAACATAATATAGATTAGAATTATAAACAGGAGGATTGTGTTGCTGTTAGTAGTAATTTAATTTCCAATGGTAAAGAGCATAGTGCAGGTTAATTTTTTATGACATTTATACGTAACCTTGTCCATATGACCATTTGAAAAGTTAATGCGGAATTTAATGTTTTTAAAAACACATGAGCTAAAACTGCAACGTTGCAGGATTGGGGGATTTGTAAAAAATTCCAACTGGCCACTGTCAGCCCTCCACCAGCAATTTCCGATATATTCACGCAGGTGTGTGCAAGCATGTGCAGTGTGTTGTCACTGCTGTTTATTTACAGTGAGATTCAACGTGTCAATCATGTAAGCCTACAGCGCTTTTTCCTCTTACAAACTAAAAGTGACTTATTTTGTTAAACGCATGACACGTCACTGGAGGGATACCTATATTATCACTCCCCTCTGCAGTTCACTGTGCATAGAAGGTTGGTAGTTCGTCCGATCAGTAGTTTCAGTAGTCAGTCAGTCAGTCTGTCCGTCGGTCAATCAGTATTTATTCACATTAGTCAGTTGGTCATAGTGAGTAGCTGTTACTCAGTTGAAGAAGTTTGTTCGTTACTGCGCTGCTAACGTTAGCCACACCGCGGTTAACACGCAAACATTGCGCACAGGTGGTGGTGGTGGTACAAACTGTATACTGGTCGATAAGGATGAGTTTCTAGCCTGACTGTGCTGGAGGCTTCGCTAACTTGGCTTGATAGGCAGTTTTCACCACTATGGGTGTGCAGGGCACGGAGACGAACTTTGACTTTAACAAACTTTACTGATCTGTTAAGGTGAGAGTCGTCCTGGAGCCTGACTGTCTGGAGTGGCCCTGCTGCTTCACTGACTCGTTAACTGGTGGCTGCCTGAACCTTTTCTACGATGACGCTTGAGCAGGATTAAAAATGAACTGAGGACTAACATGAGCCAAGAGACTTTTTCTCATGCCTGAACTAAACTACAAAATACATCCGTCATTTGATGACGATGGCTAATTTGGCACAAATCAGAGTCGAGAAACCACAACACATAAGGTGAGACTACTTTATGGTTAATTTGGGTTATTTGGGCTTATAATGTGCAGCTACATGTGTTTATTATATGTGGCACCATAGCTTGCCTTGTTG
>JAQLOL010000008.1:23731219-23753354 GCA_029783665.1 Naso thynnoides
CTATCAGAATATAGTGACAGTTCCAGCAAATATGACTGAATAATTGTTAATAATTCCTACCTACTGCAGCTTTAAAGCACATATGAGGGCCATGCTGGGCGATTTACATAGATGGTTGGGCACAAACCCCTCAGTGCCTCCAACTGCAGCTCTTCTGTTACCTCCCGAGGAGCTGACCTAAAAAGAACTGTCTCCTTTGTCATTTTAAATTCAAAGGCAGAAGTCACCCCTCTCAGGGAGTATCCCCTCATATCATAGGCAGCCCCTTTGCTATGTTTGAGGCAAATTCCTTAAAAAGATCCGTCTGTGATGATGGCCACCCTATTTGTACGGATGACCATAGGTGACACCTCCCCACTTTCAGCAAACCTCCAGGAGAGGACGTGTCCTGAGTTTTAACCACCGCCATGCAGACAGGACAGGGCCTCAAATTGGGCAATGCAGACTTTGTCGTGGTTATCTTTCGTAGAGCCATCTAAAATAAATAAAGAAAAAGTTGTCTTAACAAAGATAGGCAACTTTTTTTACTGCAAGCAACAACCAAAATGGTTAGTGTCATTCATCACCCATGGATCCCTGACCATCGTCACATTGTGATTTAAAAGGCGCCCCAGCCCCTCTCCTCCCTGCCCTGCCAGATTGGGTAGAGTTTTCCTCTGGAGTCAAAGGAAATTCTCCATAAAAAATAAATAAGCATAAAATTTACCAAAATTTGCTTTAAAAAAAAAGATCCAAGGAAATTCTCCATAAAAAATAGAAATGGGCAAAAAACAACCAACAACCAAGCTTTTGCTGTGCAAGCAAAATACAATTCAAATTAGGCTGACACTATATTAAATGAAGTAAAGCCAAAACAAACCATGCAAACAAAAAAAACTGCAACACTTTCACACTTGCTTCAGGGTTTTACCATACAGTTTAGCTGGGCTAATTTTAAAGATTTCTGGCCAGAAACACTAAAATAATTACTTTTTCAGGCTTTAGCAAGCTGCGGAGTGAAGTGACAATGTCACCCGCTGCGCTGAGCACCTGTTCAGATGCACAGTTGGTGGTGCATATCACAAATACTTGTGCACTGCCTTGGCCATCAGAGAGGAGCGTACTTGGTTGGTTTTCCGTCAAATAAGTGGAACGTCCTCACCATCAATAACTGTTTCCTGCAGGTATATTGCCATTTCTGTCTCGGCCCTCTCGTCAGAAGTGGGGCTGGCGGCTGTGGCTCCTTTTTTGCCCCAGGTGACTGCCCAGGAACTCTTTTTCTTCTTTGCCCCTGTTCCAGCACCTATGCACATTGTCTTTTGGGAGGCAGCTTTGTCATATTTTTCTTTAATTTGCTCCAACACGACACGCTTTAGGTTGGCTGCAACTTCCGCATTCCTCTCCAACTCCTCCAACACATCCTCTGGGTGAGACAGCCTGTGGCTGTGGTGAAGTGGACTGGTCCCTTACCCCTTACCATTCCCCCTGCAGTTTGTGAAGTGTCATGAACAGAGCAGCTTAACAGCAGCATCCAACTATCCCCGTCCAGCTGGAGTGCTAATGCTGCCCTGCATTTTGCTCTTCACAAAGATGGATCCCAACTGATGCCTTGTGCTATTAAATTCACACAGGAGACATTGTCACCCAACTGCAACAGAGAGAAATTACCTAAAAAAGGCTTAAAGACAAGCTGAACTCAAAAATGCCCTTTCAGATCCTTTGGACCATGTCCTTGCTCCTTTTTTAGTCGAATTTAAAAATGTATGAAAGAACAAAAAAAAGAAGTATTTCATGTTTTTAAATTAAAGTCAGCCACTTCTTTCATTTGAAACAAATCTCCTGGGTCTGTGATGTCAGCGCTGACTTGGCCATTATTGGTTGAATGATTTTTTAATTCAACAAATTAAATCACGCCGATCCACCTGTCAAAAGAAATGTAACATCCAAACCAAGTTAGCGCAGCACCCCGCCTCGCCTGAACCTGGACACGAACCTGGGACCTCCGGTAACAGAGGCAGGAATGGATACCAGGTCCACTACTGGACATGCAGCTGCTCTTACCTGTTACGTGAACCTGTAAATATTAAGTAAAGTAAAGCTAGCTTGGTGTTAAAATTTAGCAAAGCCCTAGTAACGGTTGCCAAGGAGTAACAGCACTTGCCTACAACACTCCAGTCAGATTTATCCAACTTATGTCCCGCCCCTAAAGCCTGTCCATTGGTTGTTTAACTGTTTGAATAGCAATCATCACAACACGGCAGCTGATGCTCTGGAAACAGGCAGAGCAGCGCGTCTTTAATCCTACTGTCTTCAGTTTCGGTGATACCCTGTTTCTGAGACCTGGAAAGAAAGATTAGCACACAAAATTCTTGAAAGATTTGTTTTTTGCAGGCAGACGCTATTTGAAATAACTGAAGAGCTCCCTGCTCAGCTGCCCCATAACTCGGACAGAAACGCTGCGCTGTCCCCTACCCTGCAGGTGCTGATTGCGCTGAGATTTTACCCGTGTGGGGCCTTTCAAAGTACAATGGTTGCTATGAAAACTATCGAACAACAGCATGCCAGACTATCAGAAGAGTGTCATTGGCTCAACAAATCCACCTCAGGCATCATATTCACCTGCCCACCCAAGAAGAATCTGCAAGGACCAAGCAGGACTTCTGTTTAAAATCAGGGGTTTCTGTTGTCAGGTGTATTGAAGGCACTCATGTTCGCATTCATGCACCATCTGACCATGAACATTTATATGCAAATCAAGAGGGCTTTCATTCAATTAACGTTCAAATTGTCTCCAGCCCAGACATGGTCATTGTTGACCTTGTTGCTCAACCCATGATGGCCGTCCCCTCAAAGAGAGTTCCCCTCATCGGGACTTTGAGGCAGGAAGAGTCAATCGTCTCCTCCTCAGTGATAGTGGACATCCACTGAAGCAGTGGCTAATGACACCTGTCACTGCAGCAAGAAAAAACACCCCGAAAAATTAATTACAACAGAAATCATGCAATGAGGAGGAACATTGTTGGGTTCTGCATTGGAGTGCTTAAACAGAGGTTGGTAAATAGTTTATGGGCATAAACACCACTAACATAATTTTTTAAAAAGCTGAACGATGTGTGCAATTTGTAGCCTATAATATTTTTAGTAATGTAGTGTAGGCTATAATTTTTCTCCCTGGTAGGCTATAATAATAATAATAAAAATAACTTTATTTATATAGCACCTTTCCAAACCAAGTTACAAGGTACTGTACAACAGAATAAAACATCTCAATGCAATTGGCCAGCAGTAAACAAGTCCATCAGGATAAATGAAAGTGGACTTAAAAATTTAAAAGTTTAAGATTTAAAATCACCCATTCTCAAACAATGTAATACAGCTACAATAAAAAACAATAAAAACAAAATAATAAAACAGCATTAAGAGAAAGCCAGTCGATAAAAGTGGGTCTTCAGAAGAGATTTAAAAGAAGCCACTGATCACCAGGCTGGGATATATAGGCGTGACGGTACAGTAAATCAAGACATGCTCATGAAAAAGGGCAGCATAGACTAAACAAACTTGTCATAATTAACATAAACATAAACTATACACCTATATTGTAAAATGGTGGCCTACTGATTGCTCTTTTATTCCCCTTGATGGTTTTCACCGCCTACACGGAGAAATGCGAATATATCCTGAGTGCATCTATGTTGTCATCGCTGTCACTGCTGTGCGGCACATCTGTGTCCGAAAAAGAGTCCCACTTCTGAGGCAAGAAGAAATGCTGCTGGAGGTGGACAAGATCCCTTTGGCTCCTTTGTATGAGAATCTCGGTGAACAACTTGCCCGTCACATTATTACCAACATGTAGAGTCAAAAAATGTTGTGTTATCCTGTTAATATTGTAAACGAAATGTTTTAAAAACTTACCCACGCTAAGAAAATGTAAAAACTGTGAAAAATAATCTCATTAATGCTTTATTTATAACCTAACACGGCCTATTTAAATAATATGATTTAAAATGTTTTGTGTATAAATGAGCCATCCATTTTGGATTTCATATGGGTGATCACGTATTTATTTGACATTTTATGGTCTTCTATGAATGAATTAATCAAATAATCGCTAAATTAATTAAATCATGTCGGAGTTCATGTGTACTAATGGGCTAGGCCTTCTAAATAAACAAATAAATAAGCAGCAATCGTAAATAAAAACAATGTCACTATATACATCAATAACTTAACAGTTAATTACAGTTTGGCTTTCAATTAGGCTGTATAAATTTAAGGCTATCATAAGGCTAATCATAAAAATTTTGTCAAATAATCTAAAGCTTTTTCATCAAATCATGGAGAAATATTTCTAGAACTATATACATGAAACAGAGAGAGAGGAAAAGAAGCTGGAAAAACAACAATTCTTTTCAAGAGAATGGTGAATGAGAAGTAATATCTGTGCTCCTGTCTCTCAAGAAGCTTCATTTCCAGTCTTATTTATTCTTTTCCAGCTCCAGCTTCTCATGCTCTGCCCCAAGTTTAGCACTCTCAACCTCCACATGAAGTTTTCCTCACTGGCTGGGCACAACAGCCTCTGTGCCTCCAGCCGCCGCTCTTCTGTCACCTCAAGTGGAGCTGACCTAAAAAAAAAAAACTGTGTCCTTATTCCAAAGGGACGGGTCTCCCCTCTGATGGGGTATCTACTCATAACAAAGGCAGCCCCCTCTGCTATTACTGAAGCAAATTCCTTAAAAAGAGTAGATGTAGGCACAGAGGAGCCGTCTGTGATGATGGCCACCCTATTTGTACGGGTGACCATAGGTGTGACCTCCCTGCTCTCAGCAAACCTCCAGGAAAGGACGTGGGCCACGTCCTGAGTTTTAATAACCACCATGTGGACAGGAGGGGGCCTCGAAGAAGGCGATGCGAACGTCATGGTGGTCAGCTTGCTTGGAGCCATCTAAAATAAATCAAGAATAAGTTGTCTTAATAAAGGGACGGGCCTCCCCTCTGAGGGAGTATCCTCTCATAATATAGACAGCCACCGCTGCAATTTTTGAGGCAAATTCCTCAAAAAGAGTGATTTTAGCAACACAGGAGCTTTCTGTGATGGCAGCCACTCTATTTGTACGGGTGACCATAAGTGACACCCCCCCACTCTCAGCAAACTTCCAAGAGCGTATATGGGCCACTTCCCGAGTTTTAATCACCACCATGTGGACAGGAGGGGGCCTTGAATAGGGCGATGCAGACTTCGTGGGGGTCAACTTGCTTCGCGCCATCTAAATTAAATAAAGAATAAGTTGTATTAATAAGGATAGGCAACTTTGTCAACTGCAAGCTATTATTGAATTTTAAAACTGAACTTATTTACAGAACAAAAGTTGTTAACTTCATAATAATGTTCATTTATAATTCATTTGTAAGTCATTAGATTTGCTTGTCTCCAATCAGCTTAGGAGTTATTTGTTATTTATTAGAACATTATTCTTTAAAAAAGTGAAACCTTGTTTAATATTGTAATGAAATCCCTTTGCAATATTTTCTAGGTTGCAGTCACTTTTAACACATGTAAAGAAGAACTGAAGTTTAAGAACCACTTAAAATCTAATAATCAATGTATGAAGTTTACCTTCATTCAAAGCTGGGCTGCAAAAGTCCTGATTTCAGCTGATTTCCCATCATGCTCTTTGTCTACACGCTGTAGCTGAAGTTCAGACAGACAGGCCAGTGTGAACTCTCTGCTGGGGATTGAATGAGTGCTCTCGGGCGGGATGAAGGCCTCGGGGGCAGCAGGGCTCTAACAAAGAGAAGAGGGATTGGAGGCTGATTATGTGTCATCAAGACCTGGATCTTCCCTTGACTTTAGTGTGCGGCTTCGCTCTGCTCTGTAGTTCCAAACTATGCTGCTCATTTTGTCTGCTGAACATTCTCAATGTGCCCATATTATAACACCTCTGTATTATATTTATATGTCTATTATAGTTCTGACAATTGGTTAAAAAAAATAATCAAGTTAATCACAGTAACAGGCTGCGATTAATCATGAAAAAAAATTAGTATTAAATTTTTGGAGGCAGGGTAAAACAAATACAAGTGTGGTGTTGGAATAAAAAAATACATGACAAACACAAACATAACGCATTAACACTGACAGCCCTATTTTTGGCTGGACGGCAGAAGCAGGCAAGCCCTACAGATGTGTTTGTCTCCGAGTGAGTGAGTGAGTGAGTGAGTGAGTGAGGTGACCAAATATCAGGATTGGTCAGACAGTTCTTACTCTGTCCTCACTGGTTGTGTCCTTTCAAAATTAATCCACCCGAACAATCACTATGTCACCAGCTGGCCTTACTGTGGAGTGAGTGAGGAGCAGTCTGGCTAAGCGAGACAACCAAAAACCAAATAATGTCTCCACAAGCTGCTAATAACAGAGAGTTTTTTATGTTGTGTTTTGATTGAGATTCTGATTTTGACCCACCGTGCAGCGAGACAAAAAGCCCCGTGTGTGTATATACATATATATTGTTACCCTTTTTTTTTTTTTTTAACCTTTCCTTCAACAGCACAGGCATGCCGTATGAAGGGTGAGTGTGCCTTGTGGTGCTGGAACAGATCTGCTCTGCAAAGGAGGAGTCGGATCTACATCATTACTTTATTAGACATTACTATTATTTTTATCACTCTGCATAAAGGCATGTTAAGGTACTGATGCCTTGAATCGTAGCAGTCCATGGTGATTTTTAAAACATACTCCAAAAGCAGCTCGTTATAACTTATAACTTCACTTAAAGACACTAATAAAATAATAAAATGTGCACAGTCCATGGGAAACGAACCAGAAAACAACTAAAAATTCTAGATAACAGTAAAATTGTGGTGAAAATCGGCAACCGCAGCCTCAGCATGTCTGTAACTGCTGCACTGACTCACCAGCAGCCATGCCTGGTTTGAATGTACAGAAGGTGGTCACTGTGCCACACTGATAATTGCAAACAAGCAAAAAATGTACTTTCAGCTTAGTACTACCAATAGCAGTATGTTTTGTGGATCAGACCTTGAGATGAAGCAGATAGCTGTAGTAAATGAAAGTGATAGAGAATTCTCGGTGCATTCAGCCGCTGCTGTCCACTCTGTGTATTGGCTGCAGAGTGAGCTACTAACTGCAGGCTTCCTCTCCATACCAAAGGCTTGATTACCAGATGGGGGCAACATTTCTGATTCAGTGCGACCTTGCACAGCTTAAGTGCACCATCAGTTAATTTATTATTATTACTTTAATAAGTAATCCTGTGGCCCTGCCTTGTAGATCGGCCCAGTCTCAAAATCAAGTTTAAAAATCTTTATTATTTTAGTTTATATTGCACTTACTTGGCGGGTATTTCTAAATCTATGTGAGGGAGTTGCAACGGAGCAAACAATTTTTTGTCCTAAGGCCACCAAACACTCCAGCCGTGGTTTCACCTCACCGAGAACCAGCCATTTAAGCAACTGACATAGTCTAATGGGATTTCTGGTAAATAAGTCTTAGATCTTTTTTGGTCTCTGCTGTGGGAAGTAATGTTACTTAAATGTTTTTTGAATACGACTGTGGACTGTTAGGAGATGCTATAATCTAAAAGTGGGATTGTTGTGACGGTGGGTTGTGCTGCAGGAGGTTTAATCCTGTTTTGCTGAGTTCCCGTAGCATCATCAGATCTGCTGCAAATACTCTGTACTACAGCTACAGCAGCTACAGCAGCTTTAAAGTTTTTATTTGACCAAAGGGTGACCATACATCCAGGGTTTACCGGGACTGTCCCGTTTTGAAGCTCTACGTAGAGCAATCCGTAAACAATATGTTCCACTTTTGAACAGTCCCTGTCCAGTTTTAAACCAATCGAATTACCAATATAATGCACCATGCTCCCAACACTGTTTGTGTGTGTGTATGTCAGTCAATATTTTGAGGTATTTTCCTCGGCATGAAAAACGCACATCGCAGCCACACGACTCCGCCTCCCTGTACGTTCATGTGTGACATGTCAAGCCAAGGAAAACTGTAATCCACCACTTTACCTGGTATTAAAAAAAAAACATTCATGTATGCATTACTGTATGAAGATAAATGCTGGTAAGGTTTTGAATGGTTTACTGATGAGATGTCTGTTTTGAGCTAACTTATTTTTCTGATCCTTTTTATATCAGTTATGCGTAATTATATCTCATCATGGTTATTTTTATTATTTATTTTCTCTCTCGCTCAGACTCCTCCCCAGCCTCAGCAACCTTTGGTGTGTCCTCTCTTTCTTCCTCATGTCAGATGTGTCTCTTTTTAAATGCCAACACTCATTTTTCTAAAGAAAAAAGTCCCAACTCTGAGTCCAGCTTCTTAGAAGTGAACATTCTCTAGTTTCTTTAGTCTGACGGTAAACTGAACATATGTATCTTAGCAGGGCTGGGAAGGTTTCTTTGGAAACTTAATAGATAACAGATCACTAGTTACTCCCTTTAAAATGTTTCTTTTTTTTACTTTATTAAGTCATGTAACTTATTACAGTTGATTACTTTTTGATAACTTTTCCACATTTCCAACAAAGTTTTTCAACTGTTAACCGTTTTTAAATGTTTAAACCAGGCAGTAGCGGACAAGAGGCGCTGCAAATTCAAACAAGAGAACCAATCAAAAGCACCAGAATAGCATCAACCATTACTAAACGGCCAAGACTAGAAATGACAAAAGAAGACGTTGTGCACATCAAAAACAAAAAAGCAACAAGATGAATTTTATTTAACTCTCTTACAGGAAAATATTCAGATGGAACCCCCTTTGAAATCAATAACATTTTAAAAACTAATCGTAGCACACATTTTTCTCAGTAACTGTAACTTATTACAATTACATTTATTTTGTAATTAAATTATCTAATGCTGTTACATGTAGCTAGTTACTCCTCAACACTGTACAATAATATATAATAATCAACAGATTAATAATTCCTAAAAATAATTGTTAATTACAGCCCAATTTTAGCACATATTTTGTTTTGCCTTTTGTGTGACTGTTTGAGCTTCACTGTAAAGAATAACGTCTGTGCTCAAACATTCGCTGATGAAAATGAAAAAGTGTCTCAGTTTGGTGGCTGAAAATATGCCCACCCGTTCAAACAAAGACTTAAAAGACATTGAATGAATTCACTTTGTTGACTTTCTGGGTCCAGGTCAAATCAATTTAATTTATTATGTGATTAAAGATTATTGTTTTATGCTGCTGGATAGAACTTTAGAAATCTGATATAATAATAATCAATTAAAGGACATATTGTTTTATTAGTTTCTTATCGTATTATGGCCATTTTGAGTGAAACGTGTTGAACTGAATTGTATTGGGAATTAAAAAGGCCTTGGTTTAACTTTGAACTTACTTTCCACACCACTTGCAGCAGCTTTACAAAATGTGTGAATCTGTTAAAGACAAGGAAAACACAGAAAGGTCATTTCCAGGTCCAAAGAATAAAGGAAGACATTGGCTCACTATTTGTCACATCATGGTTGTATAAGCCTGTGTCCTTCAAGCCTGATATTATGAAAAAGTGGATATAACGTGTACAAGAGAATGCATTCACAAGAATAAATCAGTTACAGGTCAGTGTTTCAGGTCAGTGTTTCAGACTGACCTGGAAACAGTGACACTGTGTTTAAGGCCATAAGATCCCATGACTTAGCAGACGGTGGTTTTTGGCAGAGGAAGTTCACATCTTTGTTTTTTGTTTGCCTTTCCATTCAGACCCCACAAATCAGTCATGTGCTCTTAAAAAACATCAACACTACGTACACAATCGTCCCCCTCCACCCTGCAGCACAATGCCGGGCATTGTTTGGATGTTATTCCAGAAAGACCTTGGTAGACAAAGAAACATCCATTTACAGGAGGGAAAATCATTAACAGATTACTCTTGTTATTGCTTTTTAATGAAGGATTGCACAATAGAGCACCATCAGTGTTTGCCCTTATTTTTAAATAGCTAGCCTAAATTATACTGTGCAGCTACAGCATGTGTGCTGCTGATTATGCAGAGTTTGCATGGAGGCCTCGACAATATTCCAACTGCCAGCCCACAAACACTGTAATGTGGCTCTAACATATTTATTTTTCCTGGGGTGTATTCAGCATTTTTCCTCTCACACCAATTTATGTGTGCATTGATTTCTCTGGGAGCCTGGACGCTGCCCATAATGAGTATCAGTGCCCAGTCTGATTCAAATGATCTTAAATGGTGACAGCTACAATTGATGATGTCTTAACAAACTGGCTAGCCTTTTGAGTTGTCTTTCGTGACCTTTTTATGGATCAGTAAAAGCCGTAAGCAGTTTTGAAATATGAGGAGGAAATGTTTGTTGTTGCTCTGCTTCACACTGCTGAGAGCTGCTGCAACCCAGTCACCAGAATACAATTCTCAGTTGTGGTCGTGACGTTGTGGTTAAGGTTTGGATAAGGGAATGATCATGTTTTGGCATCTGTAAAAGCTCCTATTCTGCTGTAGGAATATTGAGGTCATAAGTCCCACAGTTCACCCCCTTAATGTTTTAAATATGGATTGTTTGATGTGTTGTGGATTCAGGAAACTGTTCAACTTGATCTGAGTCAAACGTTTTACCAAATCGACATGAAATGCGATTTAAAAGCAACATAATACTTGTATAGAATATTATTGGCATTGATTTTAAGTGGAAATAGACAACTGTTCAACGTAGCTAGTGTTTTCAAGTATTATTGGAACTGTGTTGCAAAGATAACAGTATAAATAAGCAAACAAACACCTTTAAATCAACAAAAAAAGGTATTTTGTAAAAAAAATTTACTTTTTACAATCTGAAGATCCTGGAAACCGGTAGCCAGGGGCAGCTGTGGATCAGTAGATAAAGCGGGTCTTCCACTAATCAGAGGGTCGGCGGTTTGATCCCCGGGTCCTCCGGTCTACGTGCCAAAGCGTCCTTGGTCAAGATACCAAATCCCAAACTGTGAATGTATGTGTGTATGAGTTCCTGATGAGCAGGTTGGCTCTTTGTAGAGGGCATGTGAATGGGGGAATGCTGACTTGTGTTGTAAAAGTGTTTTGAGTAATTGAAAGACTAGAAAAGCGCTGTATGAATACAGTCCATTTACTACGTACCATTGCTAGAAATTAGATCTCAAGTTGAATTCAAGGCTAAAACCATCCGTTGCTACCTGGGTAGTGTCTGCATAACACAGTCTTCCGTCATTTCATGACATTTCAACGATAATCTGAAAGATTTGTGTACATGTACCCAAATTTAATGTTTTTTGTGACAATCCGCACAGCTGTATTTTGTGCCTGCACTACATTTTATAGTTGAAGGATGCATTAGATTGACCAGTTTTAAACTTCCACATATGCCCTTTTCACCATAAGACAGAACTGGCAACTATGGGGAACCAACATGTCACTCTGTTTTTTAGTGGTGGAATGTGACCACATTTACTAAAGTACAATTACTCAACCACTTTCTACCTTTCTTTACACTCCTTTATACTGCTACAGTTGTGAGGCAAATGCTTTATTTTGTAACGTACACCAGGGCTGCACAGTTAATCGGAATTTAATCAATATCACAATATGGACTACTGCAATTTTTAGAATCACAGGGAGTTCAATATTTGTTGAGGGAGAAATGTCTGTGTTAAAATACAACTAAACTGAATTCAAATGCTGTGGTGCTCCCGAGTCGTCCTGGGCTACACATATTCTTTATCATGTTCTACAGACTTGAGAAAACATCTATGTGGCACAAATCACTCTATAATCTTTTAAATATGTTTTTCAATGAAAATTAGAAAATCTTGTGTAAAAATTATCCTTCCCTCTAATTTTGAAAATCATATCATAGTCGCACTATCAGTCCAAATAATCACAATTAGACATTTTTTTCAAAATCCTGCAGCCCTAACATAAAACAAATAACATTAAATATTAATGAGGCATTACAATAAATAGGATTTTCTTTATCCTAGGGGAGAAATTCACAAGCTCCTCAGCAGTTTATTAAGTTGTTCAAAATAGCTTTACCATAACTGATTTTTTTATAAATAAATAAGACATACACTTTCTTTGCAATCCTACACGTTCACATTGAGTTTTTAAATATCTTGTTTAAGTAATAAATTAGGCTGTGACTTACCTTCTGTAGGAAGGTTATTCATTTTGGAAATTGAGGGGACTTCCCGTTGTTCTGACTGCTCAGTCGTCCAACAAATGCCATTTGATCAAACATCTCACTGCTCCAGCGCCGTGTTGGTCAGACAGTACAGTCACCATTTTATTTTATCCCAGACTGTCTCATTTCATTTCATTTATTTAGACTATATAGCCTAGCCAATGATTTGATTCTCTGTAGGCTATTGTATTTCATGTTTTTTTGTTGTTTTTTGTTGTTTTGTTTTGTTTTTTGCTTCACTTTTTGTATTTTCCTTTCCCCCCATGGTTAAGGTGAGGAAAAAATTACAGGGTTAGAATGTGACACTCGTTTGACATTTCACGCGGTGGGTACAGACTAGGCACAGGGCATGTAAACTGACTCTGAGCCCTGAAGGAGGACCACCGTCACCGGGCACGACCCTGATCCAGAATGAGGCTAAGACTGGTGGGTGTATTGTTGGACCAGTGATGCATCGGAGCAGTAGGTTTTGCGTTGTCGGAATAACAGGCTGTGGGGCCAATGGGATGTCGGGCCAATGGTGCACTTGAGGATCATTGAGTGATCAGAATAACGGGGTGCCGGAAACAATGACATGGCACCAAATCAAACTCCCTACACTGCTAAGGCCCCAAAATTCCTGCCTAAAAATCCACGAGAGACAACTTGGACGGTTTGTTAATGGACACATTGATCATCATCGAGCACAACACAGTAAATATTTCACAGTTACAGTTTTCCAGAGCACTTTATTAGAATTATCATCCTGCAGGTGTTTTGACATCCATCCTGCACTGAATTTGTCACCCTTACCCCTCATACCTGCCACAGCTGCCTTTTTATGTGACAGCTTGATTTGTTATGTGTCTCCTGCATAAAACAGAGCTGCAACAAATCTAAAGTGTGAAGTATGAAGCATGAGATGGGGGGGAAAAGAGGAGACAGAGCTTTCTTTATTTAACATTCTTTTTCTCATGTCCCGTTATTGCTTCCAACCTCCCGCTGCTTTCTGTGAAAATGGGCAAAATCAATTGTTTCCAGTCAAGCTGGTTAAACGGAGTGTATCGTGCTAGAACAGAGTTTTGGCAGATGACACAAATTTAGCCTGGGAGCCCCTGCATCATTTCCTCCCCTCTGTCCTGACACTGCAGCTGAATGACAATAGGACCGGAGGCGTCTCTGCGCTCATTTCTGCCATGCCTGAATACCGACAGAGAGGAAGATGGAACGCCTCTCTCGTGTCTCGATGCATTTTCATCCCGGTGTCCCCAAAAAACAATCAACAAGGGCGTGGAGCAGCAAGGTGCCACATGCCTGCTCCCCCCGGGGTTGGAATATGCATGAAGTTAATGTTGATCAAGGCAGGCACCCTCTCCTTTCTGCAAATGACACTCGGAAAAGACTAGCATGAATCTTAGCAGCTAGAGGAATATTTTGTGAAGGGCTGGGAGAATGTGACAGACGATGGTGAGGGATTTAAATGTATCTGTGAAATCTCACTGCACCAGAGGTCACGAGCTGAGGAACACTTGACTTTGAGGAAAGTTTACTTAGTAAGAGAGCAGAAAGATCTTGTCTTGCTGTGGCACTTATAAAACATGGGTTTTTATCATCTTTATCATTGAATGTTAGAGGTACAGCATGTAGTAATTAGTGGGATTTAGCAGAACAGACATTTTAGAAATGAAAAATAATATTTTTAAGTAAGTTTTGAGGGAGAAGTTCGCTTTTTGCACATGAAGCCCTCTAATAAGGATATTTACGATCATTAGTTTGACAGCCTTCGAGGTCCTGAGAGCTGCAGCTCGTTGCTGACGTCACCGCTAACTGAAAACTACGGAGGAGCATGTGCACTCAGAGTATCAGTAAAAAAAAACACTAAAAAAACACACTAAGCGCCTGTTTTGTGTCCTCTTTTGTTCCAACACTAAAACACGAAGCTAAACATGGATAAATAACCCAGAAACAGCGGTCTGTTTGTTTGATGAAGCAGCTGAAAGAGCCACATTTGGGTTATATATCCGTGTTTAGCTACGTGTTTTAGCGTCATTATATGAGAGGACACCACTAAACATTTACACGTCGCGTCTTTTTTTTTTTTCTTTCTTAATTATATTTTTTAGGCTTTTGTTCCTGTATATGGGGCGCTTGCTCTACCGACTGAGCCAACGGGTGCCCTGAGTTTCACGTCTTTCAAAAGCGTTTATTGTATTTAGTGACAGATTGTCTGAGTGCACATGCTGCTCCGTTGTTTCCAGGTAGCAAACAAACAAAAACAAAAAAACCTTCTCCTTTAATTGCTGTATAATCACCTCAATATAAGACTTGTTATGTTTTTCGTTATCATAAAATGAGCTTTTTACACGCACAGACCCTTGCATGAACGCCGTCATGTTGTATCGCCTTGATTCCACAGTAGCCCTGAACGGACAAACTTATTACTGGCTGCAGTGAGGGCCTTTTGCCTTTTGACGGAAATGCTCCAGTTGGAAGACCAAGAAGAAGAGTGAGTGGTGGCCGTTGTGTGGCAAAAACAAAAAAGAGCTAAATGGGGGTTCGTATCTATTATTCCTCATGGAAAAAAATCACAGGAACGTGAATCGCCATCATTAAAGAAACAAAAGAAGCTAAACAAAGCCTAGTCTAACGTCTGAGCTTCTTGCCGTATTGGAGTAATCATTTTCCAAAAGGAGCTAAGCAGCTTAAGGACAGGTAATAAGGAAGTTTTAAACACAGCTTTTGACGGCAAAGATGATAATGTTTCTCACGCAGGTGTCCACAGATAACTGAATAGGTAGGCTTCTCTCCACCTTGCCTTTTTCCCTCTTTCCACAGCGGTGCGCTGCTACCAGAAAATGAAAGTGAAATTTGAGTCTGGTTGGCTTATTCCTGCATTTCTTTAACACATGACTTTAACCTAACACATCAGATTGAGAGAACGGTTTGTCCAAGCGATCGCCTTCACTGCAGCCTGCCTCTGTCTTGTCTAAAAGTTTGTTGGACTCAGTTAGGCGGCTCAGAGCAAGAGACTCCAGAGACTCCGAGCAGCGGGCGGGTGCAGTGAAGTTAGTTTTGCTTTCGGGGAAGTCAGATTGAGCACAGATGTTGGACACGGGGATCCGTTACTTATTTAACACTTCAAAAATTACTTCAAAAAGATTTGTCTATTCATTCTTGCCCAACACAAGTCGGTGTATGCCGCACCACTGCGTAACACCGAAAACACCGACTGCTGCGCATCACTAGTGAAGCAGCAAGTTCATAGTGATGAATGCACTGAATCATTAACTAAACATGCAACTCTCTCAGCTTTATGAAGCATATTATCTATTTCAATTTAGCTGACAGTCTCACAACTTTACAGCTGTTTTCAGACAAATCACTCTAAAAACAAACTGTACTCTAACTTCTCTGCAACAGACAGAAAGTGGCTGGAAAACATAGTGGAGATAAAGAGCCAGATATTTCCCTTAGGAGTTGGTAGAGACCAAAACGAGAGCTAAAAGACAGCTAATATTAGCATCCATCAGGGGTTCCTGTTCCCAGACTTTTACAGTTGGAGATCCAAAAGAGTTTCTCTTTAATGTCTCCTGGCAAACAGTCTTGCAAAATTTAAAATGAATTGCCAAAACATCGAAATTTATACATAAACTACTGGTAAGGAACACAGCAAAACATTAATTATAAATCCAAAAACCCAATTTAACGCGTTCTGTGAGCCATTTGGGGCCCTGACCCTTAGTTTGGAAATGCTGACAATCATTATGTAGACACAAACAAAACTTTAAATAAATAAACAAATTAAAGATCCTTTTGCTTTGCTTGTGATGGATGTGTAAATAAGCAACTTTCGCAGACAAGTCTGTCATATCACCTTGTTGATTAGTCAGTGTTGTGTGTCCCCTTACCCAAAGTGGTTGAGTGTTTTTTATATTTAAAAGATCTCATAAAAGATGGTAATTTTTCTTTTCTTTAAAAACTTCTATGTCCAGAACATGAAGGCCATAATTACCAGTATGCATGTAAAAACAAGCTGAGAACAGGCATTAAGCCTTGGATCAATGTATATCATGGTGGATTAGCTGCAGCTATAAATCAGATACTGATTCATTAGTAGAAGTTAAATATTGGCAGATAATTGTCGTTAATCTTTTTTATCTCGTCTAATTAAACTTAAGATTAAAGCTAAATGTGCTGATGATAGATCAATGTGTTAATATGCAGCATCTGGCCTGTTGAGCTCAGTTTTGTGTTCAGTCTTTCAGAAAGTTACGATATGTCCGACATCATCATGCAGATTCTCCGTGCAGCCCCTCAGCTCACTCTCAGATTTTCACAGCCATGAGACGAGCTGAGATCAGCTGCAGGTATCTAAATTTGGACCTCCACCACTGTCGCTCTCCCTCTCCGTACTGCTCTAATAAATCAGTTATCCACTGATCTGCATCTCTCCTCAGACCAATCCAATCAGCCGACAGGAGTGAGGAGGGGATAAGGAGAGAGTGGAGTCAGTCAAGTGGATACAGTGGAGCCTGTAGGGCTTGCAGGAATCTGTATGCCGCATGTCAGTATGAAATTTTAATGATGGCGGGTGGTTGGGCATCATTGCTGAAACGTCTGTATTAGGAGCTGCAGCGCTTGGCAGGCTGGGAGTCCTTGGAGAGACGGATGAGGAGCTCATCCAGGGGAGGAGAGCTTTGATCAGCTCCTCTTATTTCCATATCGCAATACGCCAACTGCTCTTCCCGCTAAATGAAAGACGACATGGATTATGAGTCACCGGGCTCAAGCAGCAGAGCTGCATGTGCCTGTTTCTTGGACGAAAAAGAGAACGATGATCCATTATGCTGTTTAGTTCATCCTGTGCCAGTGCAGCGCTACTCTCAGCGACATTTGCACGCTTCACCTACACTATATTGTTTGTCTCTCGGACATTGTAGAGCCTATTTTAATATTTGAGCCTTGGGGTAGTAATTTTACACTTTCTGGAAGATTATGAACAGCTCATATCTGTGCTGTGTACAGTGATCTTACTTTTTCACATGCTTCCAAACAGAGGCAGGAATATGTGTGTTTGTCCCCCGTGGAAATGCACATGTACTTATCTCTAGCAGTATCTATCTTTAAGATAGGGATTACTTGCTCCACTTAAACACATTGGACAAAAAATTTGTTTCATTCGAGACTTTTCATGTGTGACGTGGACTGAATCATTGTAACCTGGGCAGGTTTGGTTTTTGGATTTGAGGTGACACAAGACAAGAATTATGTTAGGCTCTTAAAAAACAAACAAACAATCAAACAAACAAAAACAATAATGTTGTTAATATCTTATCTAAACCAAACAATAAGTATAATTGGTTATTTTAACAATATGATACCTACTGACAGTTTATTTAGTGCGATTGATTTTTTTAAAATTCTAATTAAAATTGGCTCTAACAGCAGCCACAGGTTCAAGTTCTGTCAGATAAAGAAATGACTCTTCAGTTCAAGAAAATGGAAAGCAAACCTAAGCGAAATATTTGTGTGTTTGTGTCCAACTCTAGCTCACATTTATTAGACTTGTTTTCTCAAGTTCTGTGTTACATTTTCAAAACTCAGAAGACGCCTTTTTTCCACACTAGTGTATTGAAGTCATAGGAGAGAGTTTGGACAGGAGAAACATTTATTACACAAACGTAATTTTAAAAGGTTACGTTACGGAAGGAAACTAATTTCAGAAACACGCCGGCATAAACTTGATCTGTTTATGTTATACTTGTTTTTATGAAAAAATGTCTAAAAATTGTAAAACCTCAGCATGTCTATGTGCAAACATATTATGTCCTTTATTAGAGTAAAAAAATATTATAGTATAAAAAATGTATTATCAAATGTAATTTCTGGAAAATATGGCATGACAACAGATGATGCACATTTGGTTGTTTTTTAGACTATCAGCCTATTAGAACACTGAATTTGCTTAAATTCCTGCCATGAATCATATCGAGTGATTTACAGTTAAATTTAATTTGTTTTAAAAGAAGAGGTCAACCAGTATGTTATGCTTATGTTGATAATACGACATGACGCTTATTGTTACAGTAGAGAGAGAAGCAGCTGTTTCAGTCGTCCCAACAGTGACTCCTGACAGTTAAACATGATAAATACTGGGAAACTTTGACATGTCACACTTCAGGATGTGTTACGGCACTTATTAATCAGTCAAATGATCATAACAATGACACATGAAACAATGAACACAATTTTTCAGTCAAAAATATTAACCACTTGAGGAATTTACTTACTGTGGTCAAGAACAGCTTCTTGCGTGTAATTCTGGGATCGTTCTACATATCTACCCGGTTTTTCGTGGCTCAGGTTAGTGTTGCGTGTTAAACACGCTGATGTAGTTTGACACATCAGACTTGTATGAGCTCAGAGTGCATCACTGTTTCTTTCATCCTGCTTTTCTTTTATACCAACTTTCCCTTGTTTTAAGGCAGCAGGAAAAAACTATGTTTTTAAAGTTAAACCGCCTTAAATTGGTTGATAGTTTAGTGGTACGCATTGGAAAAAAGTAATTTGTTTACTTTTATTTTTAAAAAAGCAACAAAACAGCATGATTTACTTAGCGGACATAGTTGATGACTGCTAACAGCTAGCTTAATTCTGCTGAAGCTCCATCTTCACAGAAGCTACGGAGCTCAACTGTTGAAAAAATCCAGTGACTCCAGAACCAATAGCTGAACACACAACTTGGATATAAGACAAATTTGTAGTTCTGGGAAAGCATGCGCATACCCCGAACTACTGCCTCTTTCATTGGTTACTGATAAAAACTTATATTACTGTAACACTATTAAGTAATTTATTGAACACTGGCAATGACATGCTAACATTCGCTAGCAGTTAATGTATTCAGAATTATTTCTTTAAAAACCCCATGAACCTGAAGTCGGACTGTAATTTGCTTCCCCATATTTTCATGTTTTTGGCAAAAACGGGCATCTAGATGGGAACCTCTCACGGATATTGATTGACGTTCACAGTAGCCAATAGAGCTGAATGTTTGCTATCCCGCCCTCCGCCCCAGCTGACAATATTGTTGTGTGTGAATACATGGAGCAGTCCAACCAGAGTTCAACAGGACTTGAAACACACCACATGATGTTATGAACACAGACACCATGTCGTTAAGCTTTCTAACTAGAACTCCCACGACTGATACAGTGCAACAAACATGGTTATAGCAGCCGTAGTTAAATACAGAAAATGGTGAGTCCCTCCATCCTCCGAACGGGCTTCCCCCGCGATGGAGCTGATGCAGGCAAACTGTACGCTTGTGTCTGTATTATTTGAAAAAATCGAGAAAGCATTGTCATTGGACAAAAAAATTAGACACATCCCCGAGTGCAGAATGAGTCATCATGAAATTAAAAACATTTTTCAATCAGAGAAAAGACCAGATTTTGATGTAAAAATACTGAGAAATGAAATGATTTTCAACAGATATGTGGTACATAGGATTAGATACAAGTACAATGAAGACATCGACACAGGATTAAAGCTTTGAAAATGTTTTTTTTCATTAATGAGGACCTTAAGTAATGTGTGAGACACTGACAGTGAAATGCTACCAAATGCTACAAGCTAACAAATTCTTCAACTGGAGGATGTGACTTTGTTGGGCTGTCACTGGTAATGTACAGTTAAGTAACGACAGAATGACCGAAGTAACAAACACAAAACATCAACTCCTGCATTTTAAAAAATAAGCTTCTTCTTCTTTTTCTGTGTATCATTATCTCCAGTTTATATGGAGCACTTTGGTGCTCGTACTGTATGCGGCGTGCCCTTCTGCTTGCACAGTGAGCTTGTCTGCTTCTTTAGTTCAGCAAACCCTGTATGTATGATGAATGGAGCTCTTTTCTCTCTGCTGTGTTATATGTTAATCTCCTTCCCACTGCCTGGTTGTTGTTGTTTTTTGTTTTTTTTCCGCCTTGGCACTGAGCTGATGCACTATTCCTCAGGGCTCCAGCATGCATTGTGTGCTTCTGGCATTGGAGGATTGGGGGAAAAAAAAACACATAAAAGAGGGGAAAGCGGGGGAAGAGGCAGCAGCGGCGGCGGTGGTGGGTAGACACAGAGACAGCCGTGACAGCTGTACGACCCCCAGCTTTTTGCTGGAGCCGTAGTTAAGTGGAGATGTTTCCAAAAGCCTCATTTCTCCATCTTTGATCATTGCTATTACTTGTGCATGTGAAATGTTAATCTGCATCACTTAATGTTCCTTTTGTCTCCTAATAAATTTGGATGGGATGGAGTGTTCTTTGTTTCTAATTTGTCCACGCTCTGTCACCTTCAAAGGATTTTTTTTTTACAAGTTATGCCACATCACAGCATCCTCCCCCGCACCCGCTCAAACACAAACTCCACCCTCCCCACTTGGCCCAGTTTTCACTGCATATCTAATCCATTACACTGTGGCATTTGTTTGTTTGGCCTATAATGATGGCCAAGATGATCACCAAATGTAGTGTGTTGTTGAGTCAGTGTTTGTCACTTGCTGACAGACGGAAGGGATTTACAGGGGCTTTGCTGGCTGTTTTCAAATCATAAATGAAGCATGGAAATAAGTACCCTCCCCCACCACCCCCCCACCCCACCCCCGGATACACACACACGCACGCAGATATGCAATTATCATAAAATGACAAAAATATTCTAATGACTTCTCCTGATACTGGATATCCTGCAGATATTTTCGTTATATGCGTGACATCTGTGCAAATGTGAGCAGGGTGTGTTCATGTACTTATGCAGATTATTTGGCAGCTTTTGATTTGACTCAACTGATGCACTGAGCGGCATGTACTGTACATGATTAGTGTGACACAAGACCCAACCAGAGGCAGTGACATTCCTGTATGACATTGATGATCATGAATCTTAGGGTGTGTTAACGTTAGACACCATCGGCCCTTCGCTAAGTGCCGCCCCTGTATCATTCAAAGGCTTCTTACAGACCTTCTCTGCTTCTGTCTGAAATCGCTTTTTTGTTTTTCCAAAAATTAGACAATTTTTCTCCAGGGAGTGTAGTCAGTGACAGTCTGAGCTTTATGTTAGCTCTGAATGCTTGACACACATAGCAACAGTAACTAAGGGGGGCGGGACTTAGCAAAGGGTCTATTGTTTTGTACCTTGCCAGCGTGATTACTCCCCCTCCCCGTAACTTGTTTCATGTGCAAGCACACTTGTGAATGTACACAGTCCGGTACAGTAGGTGGCAGTATATTAAACTTTATTTATATAGAACTACAAAAACACAAAACAAAACAAAACAAAACAAAACATGCACATAGTTGGTTTGCAGTCCGTCAAGACACACAAAGAAGAAGAAAAGGCAACTACTTACTTCTTTCATGCTAATTTAATGGACGAAGCATTGGCAGTAGAGGAATAAGTTTTTAAATCTAAGTATTAAAATAACAAACTAAAATTTTCTTTCTTCTTTTACAGGCATGTAAATTAACTGCCGTGTCATGGTTGCCAGGCAATGTGCATCATGCAATAAGTGGGAATGCACTCAGAGCAGCCCACTGCCACGTTTAGGCACAGTTGCTTTCACGAACGTGTACCGTGCCCGAGCACATATGAGACTTGTTGGAAAGCAACTTTGCTGCAGCTGTTTTTCGCTGGCTCACATTTGATTTCGTTTGTTGTCACTCTCTCTTTTCAGTCCAGTTTGAACTGAGACCAAACGGTTGCAGGGAAAGTTGCAGCAGAGTAAACTGGTCTGTGGTCTGAGCTTGAGATGGTGTCGCTTGCAGACACTCTGTTGTTGGCAGAGGCGAGTCAGAGCGTAATGCACGAGCAGCTAATCAGCTCACACCGATGTCACCTGTCACTAAGTAGCGCAACACAGACCAGCCAGTCAGGACAGAGAATACAGAGAGCATCACTGATTGGGCAAATAGAACAGGAGCGATATTAATTT
>JAQLOL010000008.1:23774073-23792154 GCA_029783665.1 Naso thynnoides
GAGCTGCTGTTTATTAAAACAAACAAACAAACAAACAAAAAAAACTTCTGGTGCCCCTGTGGCATTTTGCACCTAGGTGCATCGTCTCAACAGACAAATGCCGTTGAAACTTTTTCACGTGTCCACAGTTAACTTAATGAGCATCAGGCTTCTCTCTGCTAGACTTTTTTCCCCTTTCTCCACAGTAATGCGCTGCCACCAGAAAATCAAACTGAAACTTAAGTCCACTCAACTCATTACTTAATTTTTTTCAACACATCTAGACAGCGGTTCATACAGGCGATCTACTTCACTGCAGTTTTCCTCTGACTTGTTCAAGAGTCTCCCTGATTTTCTTACTTCCTTGTCAGGTTGCCGTTGTTGCAGTCCTCTCTCTGGATCGCCGACGCTCATTCCAGTGTTTGAGCAGCAGAGCAGAATCTCTGAGCAGCGAGCAGATGCAGTTATATCAGTTTCAGTTTAAGGGGAGCCAGACTGAGCGCTTACTTTCAGTGTATGGACCTGTGAGACTCCGAGCAGCGACAGTGAGCGGGCGGTTGCAGTAAAGTTAGTTTCGCTTTCAGCTCAGATGTTCAACAGGCAGAGCTGATTCGCATCAGACACTTAGAAAATCAGTTCTAGGTGATTCGTTCATTCATTCTTGCCTGGTACTAAAGTCTAGTGTTCTTTAAGACCACCTGAATTACAATATGCTAAAAGGTTATGGAATTTTTGCGCAATGATGCCCAATATAAACCACCTACCCCAGCCTTTGAGTCACATGCTTCATGTGCACCAAGTTTAATTTGCCATGTTTGTTTCCATAAACACACTTTTGTAATTTCTTTTACCAAAGCACAAACTTCTGCACCTCAGCATTCTAAAACTTATTTGAAATGTTCAAACTTTTTGCCACATTGCAACGCATTCTAAATTTGCTAACAGAAACAGTTGTTTTGAAACTTACTCAAGAAAATAAAATGAAAAACAAAGAACTGATGGGTAACAAATATAAATGACTGCCTGAAGGACTTGAGCTGTTTTTTTGTTATTGTTTTTTGCAATGGTAAATTCTGAGCTTTTGCACTGATTAAAGCTTTATTTCAGAACCTTAGACCTCTCAGAAACATGACCAGTTATCCCACAACTGTCTGTGCTGTCGGCATCATGATCTATTCAAATGATAATCAGTAAAAGTAATTAGCAGTCTGTTTTTTGTGCCACAGATTCAGTAAGTGAAAACCGAACTCTTGCACTGCTGAAATGAAAAAGACAGATGACAGAATCATTACGAGCGAAGAAGCTGCAGACAGCACAGAGCCAGAACTCAACCCTGTGAGTCACCAGAATATGTTACGCCTGCATCCCTCACTGCACTCATGCATTCAGATCACTGACACCCCATGTACGCCTGGTATTAAACTGCGATCTTCATCTGGATAAGTTATCTAGATAAGGAAAAACTCATGCTAACACAAGGTGCAAGTGCATCATGATCAGAATGTGATCAGCTCTGCCAGACCGCACCTGAAGGTAGTCTGGCTCACATTATGTTCGAATCATATGCAGGCGGAAGTACAATCCATACAACTTGCTCGCATTAGGCGTGCTGCAGGCTGCAGAAGTCCGTGTTCCCGCCGGGCAGCACCAGCCTCACTGTCACTTTGAATTTTGAAAAATCAATTCTGTCGGACGGACAGACGCCATAATTAACATCACATCCTTCCATCCAGCTGAGTCACTGCACGGAGCTGCTCAAAACGCCTTTTCACTTAAATATAGCGAGAGTAACCAGCAGATGGCGAAGGGTTAGTTCCCAAAGTGAAAGTCAAAGCACCCACTTCAAAATATTTCAGACTCTAATAGAAAACTCAGTGATTTAAATGAATGAGGAGTTTGTTTGTTATCACGTCTCCATTCTTGTGCCATCACTTTCACAGATGGTATGAAGCCACTCCCAGACATATTTAAAATTCATGCGATTAATCTGTAACTCCGAGTGAACTTACTCAGGGTGAACTGAACTAACTCAAGTCAGCTTCTCTGGAACCAGAAACTCAGAGTTTCAAAACTGAGGGTAAATCAGTTCAGACCTCAGAGTTAGACTCAGAGTTTGTTGAACCTCCTTCATGAAACGGACCCCTGAGGGCATCAAGCATATCAGCCAATTGCAAATCAATGTAATTCCAAATACATCTCCAGCTGACACACTGGGAATGGGATCAGCTGGAACAAATAACAAAGGAAACACTGAGAATCACTGGAAGCAGGCCATGTGTAATTCTTCTGTGAAGTCGCTGGGTTGTAACGTTTCAAGGTATAAAATCTATCTGCATTAACACTGGAGTGGAACTTGGTCCACATGACACCTGAGAGTTCTCGGATCAAAGCCACAGAAGGCAAAATCTGAGACATGATTGGCTGCCATTTGCAAAATGCTTCGGAATGGCTGAATTGGAGTCAGCACTGTGGAAAGTGCTTTCCTGTTCATTTAGTGTTCTCTAATGTGTAACATTTTTTGACTGTTTTGACTCAATAAACAAACTTGCAACAAGCTCTGAAGAAATGAGCCAGAACAGCAGCTTCAGCAGTATGTATGGTTGACCTGTAAGCAGTGGCTGGTAGCAATTTCTGCATCCAAATGGTCTCATCACATTTGTTGAAACAGGCAAGTTGCTGATTTTAAACTGCAAGCAAATGTCACTGCTGCTAA
Source organism: Naso thynnoides (assembly GCA_029783665.1). Lineage (NCBI taxonomy): Eukaryota > Metazoa > Chordata > Actinopteri > Acanthuriformes > Acanthuridae > Naso > Naso thynnoides. The sequence continues at coordinate 23,776,766 of JAQLOL010000008.1, forward strand.
AAGGCAGCCAGAGGTGCTACCTGCAAGCTCTGTGATATAACATATGATACTGAGAGTTGCTGTGTTTAACGGTGACGACGTTTCAAACGTAAAGTCAGTGTATATTGCTCTCTTACCATATTTTCTTGGCTAAAGACATCTGACCCTCATGTCCTGTGGCAAAGAATGTCCCTTTATATCATGCACTTTTATCATTTTGCAGTTTTATAACTGCTTAATAGGATACTGTCCCCCTTTTCAACCTTTTTTTGTCCTCATATTGTAGCTCCACTGACCTTCGACTCCTGGAAGCATTAAAATGCTTTCAGAGATCAAAGTTGGCTTTCTGAAGTGTAAATGAGCTCCGTAAAACAATTCTTACAGCTTAACGTGACATTTCACAATTACTCATCCTTAGATGTTGTGAGTTGAAGAATTTTTTGTGTTCCTCCTCAACAAATGGGTTATTTCACCCTTTCGCTGGCAGCCTAATGAGGTACACACTTTTGATACTGAGAGCATCAGAAGCATAATCTCAAATAAGTATGGTTCCAGCAAAACAGCAGAAATTCCTCTTTCTTTGCACCAACCACTCTCGTTAGCTTGCAAGCTTGAGATAAGTTTATTGTGTTATTGAAGGAAATAACAGAAGGTTAAGCGAATGAAAATGTCTGGTGCAGTGAGACGGATGCATATTTATTGGAGCCAGAGTTCACCAACGTTTAGAAAAATCGCAACATGCAACGCAAAACACTGGATCAGACGTGCTGGATTTAGGAGCTTTCTGGACAAAATTCAATTATTTTGGAAGTTTTGAGCATATAGCACAATGAGGAGGACTTGTATTGTACCGCACAAATCTTTTGAGAGTTTTGGATGGACGTTTTTGGATGGTTTAGATGTTTTCACTGCCAGCAAAAGGGAGCTGTCATTCTTGAAATAACTTGTTTACAATGGAAGAAAAAAAAATCTTCAGTTTAAGACATCTACGGGTGTGTAATTGATACACTAAACTGAATTTTGCGGTGAAATATCACTGCAAACTTGGCCTTCCCTTTCTAAGGGATGAAAAATGAAAATATTTTCTCCAGGTTTTAGTCTTCAAGATTTTTATGATCTTTTTTCCCCACTGACAGGGTCCTCTCCTGCCGTCCCTGCGTGACAATTTAAGTAGTTTAGTGAATTTCTTCTACCAGCTGTTTCAAGAATAGCAGACATTTATTTGTGACACATTAATACAGTCAGGTAGAGGTAGAGGTACTTTATTGGTCACATATACACAGTGTACAATAAAATTTGTTCTCTGCATTTAACCCAACCCTGAGGAGCAGTGGGCAGCCACAGCGCAGCGTCCGGGGCTCAACTCCAGATTCTGAGCCGGTACCTCAGTGGAGGAGACTGACTGGAGGTAGAACTAATGTACATGTTTTGATGGTGGGGGAAACCGGAGCACCCAGAGGAAACCCACGCAAACACGGGGAGAACATGCAAACTCCACATAGAAAGGTCCTGCCCCAGCTGGGACCTTCTTGCTATGAGGTGACAGTGCTAACCACTTTTCCACCGTGCCGCCCAGTTAGTTAATACAATCAGTTTGCTGAAAATGATTTGAAATTCCTTGCGAGCAAAGGTAATCTGCCTTTACCGATAGTATTTTAAAAATTCTTTAGGATGACTAACCCGTTTGAGATGTCCATCTTGTTTTTGAGAGATCCTATATACAACAAAACATAAACAATTCAAACACGACTGCAAAAAACAATTAACAACAAAAAACAGATAATCAACCAAATGTTGCTAAAAACAGCCAAGACCAAAAAACAAAAGACAGACAAATACAACCGAACAAAACAACAAGACAATGGAACAGATATCAAATGAAACTGCACATAACATAAGCAGTTTCACCTGAAATCCATTACACAACAAGTCAGATCAAATCATGTTTGAAGAGCATGAAAATGTATCATTCTATGGTCGTATGTATCGTGCACTGAAGGCATAAGGATGTTGAAGGTTCACAGTGACAGTGATAGCATACAGTAACAAAAACATGATTATAGTTTAGGTTACAGTGATAGAGGTGTTACTAGCTGTACCAACATGACTAGTTTTGTTCAGTCAGTTTGTGCATCCTAAATGTTGGCAGAGAAACTTAAATCTGGTTCACATGGCTCAGTTATGTTGGAAACTGTGAACCCCTTTATAATAGAAAAGGTGTGACGTGGCAGCAGTCCGCTGTACTCCAGTGTCATTTGTCCTGCTAGTCATTCACCTTGGTGCTGCCCTGCCATTACAGCTCTCATTTCTTTAGGCTATCGCGGCATTTACAAGCTCAACTGACAGCGTGTCCTAAGTGGAATTGAACGCTGCAGGCCGAGACAGGAGAGCTCATTCACCAAACACCACTCAATAACACTGATGACAGCTTAGGTCAGGCTGTCAGGTTGCGTATGCGTGTCCCATTGTGTGTGTGTGGACATGTTTTGGTGGGTGCAGATGCAAAACACGTCTTCTGATTAATACGTTATTGACTCGTTCACTACTGCTTCAATTTTAAAAAATCATCTTTAAAATTTTTGCAATGCTATTGCATCAGTATACCAAAAACATACCAGATACTTAAGGTGATTCAAATTCTGAACATTGATTTATTTATGAAAGATTTCTTCAACGTTAATCTGGTCTGAATCCTGTGTCACTGACCTTGGAGTGGACTTCACAAGGGAAACTCAAGGTTTGATGATTTTACCTCCCAGGGCCGTTTTTGCCGGCTCTTATATGGGGGGCTGATAGAAAACAGGTGGGCAACTTGGTGGTCAGTAAATGGCTCAAAGTTTAGAGAAGTGGACTAGAAACCCCGACACCTAATCTAGTAAGAAAAATTATTCATGGCCAATATTTATAAAATAACAAAATAATTAATTAATTAATTTACTAATTAAATAAATAAATAAATTAATTAATTAAATTTACAATCAAACTAAAAAGTTGAATAAAAAAGAAAAGGACTTAATCAACCTACTACTCAGAACACAGTGTAACTATAAAGCCTACGTACATACAATCCAACAGGAGCAAGTCTGAACATTTTATTTCCTTTTCTTCCTTCTTTTGTTCATGTTTAATAAAACTTCATTTGTTCACTTTCTATTTTTAACATTTTATTTTATTAACATTTCTATTTGAAAACGTAAGTTTTCAACGTTCCTATTTTTTCTCACTTTTTTTTTTAGTCAACAGTAGACTATCAAAAAATAAACAAACAAACTACAACTAATAATCCATATTTAGAGTCTTTTTCCTTTTCACTCCAACCTTTCCATCCAACCAAAAGCACGCCTTGGGTAGCCAGTTAAAACAGGCTGGGATGGTGTATCGTCATTCAGGTCACTAACTGCATGAGGTGGTGCTTTGCCAGCAGACAGAGAGGGGACAGTTTTGGGTCGGTGCTTGGATGGAGCAGGAACGTTACCGTTAGCTGCCGGAGCCTCAGATGTGCTCGCAGTAACATTACTACAGGTGGGAGCGGCACTCGGCTTTACAACAGGCTTAAAATAACAACGCGTTTCACAGACACTGTTGTGAGTCGCTCTAAAATGACGGATATAGGACAACGCTCTTACCTCAGCATTCACAAACCGACAGAACATGAAGCCTTTGAAAGAAAACACGTTTAAAATCTTTGCCGTGGCGAGGTCTGCTCGAGACTGAACTGTGCACGCTGCCGCTGTTCGTACCTGAACAGAAGAGTGAGTGGGTAAGTTTTGAGGAGGACTATCGGCTGCCCACCCAATCAGAAGCCAGAAATGGTACCTGTAAATCTGATACTATTTTTCAATTGGCTGAGCAAAAACTAACAAAGTTTTCACTGTTATTGTGTGGGCATCTTGCCCCATGGCTACCGACGGCCTCATTTACCCCCCCCTGCGCCCATTAAGACATCACAGCCACAAAGTCATGTGACTTCAGTTATTTGACACCACTGCTTAGTTAAAAACCAATCACATTCACTTCAATGTTGTAGAAGAAGAGATAAACGCACTGGAGCTGAGAGTCGCACATTACACTCCTATCATAATAATACGGATATTCCAAATTCTACAGCCCACGATAATCAAATAGTAAAAGGCTGATGTCGTAACAGCCCCATTTGCAACACGGATGATTTAAGTTTATGTAACTCTTAGCAAGAGCAGTGAATAAAAGCATTTTTTATGTCTTCTACTCTGAGCGGCACGAGGCCCCACAGCCTGTGTCCACCAACTAATCTTGTAAGTGGAGACAGCAGGTTACAACAGGCCGTGTTTATCCGTTCAGATGAAAAGGTTTGACTTATGGGGCTCAAGATTAATGATGTTTGCCTCCAGACTCGGGTTTAGTTTTTAGAAAAGATCACCATAAGATTGCAAAAGCATCTCAGTCAAATGTAATGAGGAGGAGTGACGGTTACGGACCTTTCAGCCTCTGGTCGTCAGAAAACCTTATTAAACTGAGTGAGAGGCCGTTGGCGTATGGAGCCCTCTTGATGTTATTGTTGCCCCTGTCCTTGGTTTCAGTTTCTGTCTGCCGTGAGTGAGGCTTTTATCTCTGTAGCACCCGTGCATCTCATAGAGGGGGTTCATTTGATTACTCTAATTATGTTGATGTATCAAAATGGCTGTGGTGATGTTTTATCGATGCTAAAATGTTACACATACAGCAGCTCATTTAAAGTGATTTTAGAGGTGAAAGTGAGCAGGGGCAGATGAGATTAGTCAAAGGAAAGATACAAATGACGGCCCACTGTCTATCAATCAAGGCTCTCTTCTTATTTCCTGTTTCCGCACGTTCTGTCATTATCATTCCTCTGCTGCCGTAAAATGACTCAGAGGCCCAGACACCGATTTAATTTCCCCCGTCATTCGCTTCGTGTGGGTGTATGTGTGCATGTGTGTTAATTTTTTAGCCCATAGTAAAACAGACTGTCAGGGAAAATGGCCATTGCATGCTGGGAGTTTTATGCGGTGAGAGAGAGAGGACTTGAATGTCCCCTTGGGCCAGTCAGAAACGACTGTGATAGATTTCCCCTCTCTCTGGTTTGATGTCATAGTTTCCTTTATTTTCCCTTTGTCTCTCCTTACAGATGTTTTTCTCACATTAAAGCTTTCACCAAAGTGACTATGAAATAAATTAAATCGTGTCACTCTAATCCTCTCATAACTTATTTATAGGATTCAAAAGTCTTTTCATCGGGTTACAATTTATTGCAGAAGTTCTGAAGTGAAAAAAGGATTTTCAGTTACAAATGTGCATAAAATTATACTTGTTTTTTAAAAAAAAAACAAAAAACTAATAATAGATTCTTTAATTTGTTTTTTTTTCTTTAATCTCCTCTCTGCCATTTTTACAGTTTTGCTGTACCCATGTCAGTGTTGTTGCACGTCCCAGTCTTTCTCTCTGGTTCTTGTGATAATCGTACAAACAAAAAAATGTCAATAGAAGCTGCACCATGAGGTAGGAAAGGAGGGTGTCGCACCGCTGTTCCAACAGTCCGTTGTTCCGACGGCTCACTGCTCCGCCCGCATGTTGTGAGATGCACCAATATTACAGACGTCCAATTGCTCACTGCCTCCTCCATTTCCTTTCAAGATGAACGTGAACCGAGAGAAGTGGCCGCTCTTTTAGACTGTTTGAAAGGCTTCATGACTTCCATTTATGTGTACAGACTAACCCTAACCCTAACCCTGACCTTAACCAAACCTTAACCCGAACCTCAATTCATACCTAACCTCTAAACTTGTTGCTGCACTGCTGTTCTGCGGGCAGAACCGTGAGCCGTCGGTACAATAAGTCCACATTTGTCAGTTTAGAGTCACACTGAGAGCATTCTAGACTTAGATGTTTTAACAAATGTAGAGCCTGGTTTTGACCATGTATCAACCAAATGACCAAGATTCCCATCAGTCCATGCTGTACGTTGTGTGCTATTTAACAATGATTGTATCAAACTAAGACGCTGACTGTACATTAGCCATTAGCATAGTCACATTAGCATTTAGCTAAAAAGTACTACCAACATTTTCTTACCAAAGTGTTCTATTTAAATACATTGTAATTTACAATAAATGGAGGAAGGGCTCCTTTTTTTTTCCATTGTCTCATGTCTGGGTGTGTTTTCTGTCGTTGCCCGTGCTCTTTTGTGTTTTTCCTACATTTTACAACTAAAACTTGATTAACTGATTTGTCACAGGTGTGCAGCCTGACTGGCAGGAAGCAGCTGCCTGGTTGCAGGAGGAGCACCTGGACCCAACAGACTTAGGAGCCTAACCTTGTCCACATATACATGGGTATGCCAACACATTTTTTTTTCCCCCAAGCTTTTTTCAGTGCGTTTTGGACTTAAGTTGACATACAAATGATTTTCACATCACAGGAGAATAATTTTTGCAAACTGTGTTTCTGAATATCTTCACAAGTTTTTGGACACTGATGATGAATTGTGCACCATTATTGCCAGTTCTGTTTATGACAGATTGTGTGCCATTTTTATACATGAGGTGCATGTGGTGCTGCTGCTCAAATTGCTAAGAGGTACTTTTACATATTTAAACACAAATATAAAGTCACTCTTTCACTTTGTTGAGGAACAATTGCGTCAGAATGTACCACAGAAGTAATCATATCAGAGATGCTCACGAGTCTTTGAGCAAACGTCCAAGTCAAATCTCAAGCATATGAGCTCAAGCACAGATTGCACATGGGTAATGATGCATGTGCTTTAAGAGGGAAAAGAGATTTAGCTTGTTTTTTGCTAGTGACGGCTGAAAATCGCACAGTGTGTGAAGGGGCTTTAGGTGCAACTCGAGTCCAAGTCACAAGTGCAAGTCCCCATCTCTGACTATAATTCAGCACTTACACAACACAGCCCCAACCAACAACTTTGCAGCTTTTGGATGAGAACAGTCCAACATTTATTTGTAGTTACAAAAAAAAAGAAAAACTCTGTATTTTATGAGTAGAGTGGACGAGATACTGACAGGTGAAAACAGGAGACACAGGGGAAGTGGGGGACGCAGGAGGGAAAACTAGAGGCACAGCATGGACGTAGACACAGATGCTAAATGCTGAACACAAAGTGCAGCCTCTCGTTTGTGTTGAAACATTCAGCAACAGTCTGTCCTTCTTTTAAATTAGCAGCAGGTAAAAGAAACAGGGTTTTGCACTCTACTTCACGTCAAAAAGTAACTCTGAAAAAGCAGAAAAACTTTCCCTTCTCACTTCACTGTGACAAAATACATGCATGTAATATTTCTGAATGCACTTTTACACACTGAGGTGATAGAACCGAGGCTCAGTAACTGCCTGAGAGAAGTTGCTTTGGTTGTTAACAAAAGTCACAGACTGTGACAAAGTGTTTTTTACACCTAGTGACAAAAATACAGGTGGTTTTGTTAATTTAAAAAAAAACCCACCTGTAGGTTTAATGTAATCTGAAACAGAACTACATGGCACATAGAGCTGAATTTCTTTCTTTTTTTTATTGACTCTTGTATTAGTTATTGCTAAAGTTTTATTCTTCTTTGACTTGTTGAAGTCCAGTGTTTACCTGCAACTTTGTTTTCATTTCATTCCATGTCACTTTTGCTTTGATAATCTGACGTGATAGTGAAACGAGTGAGCTCATCTGCCAGCACAGGAAGATCAGACAGATTTATTTCTCTTGGAAGCAGCACGACGAGTCTGGATACAAGATCAAATAATGTACCCAGCTCATTATCTTTTTGGCTGTGTAGTTATTACATGTCTTTATGAATTAAATGAACTGGCAGCTCAGGTCTGACACTCACAGATGCTCCGCACTGATAGGACAGAATTATCACCCCCGTGTTTCCCCTGTAGTCTGTCATTTGCTGGGTCGACATCACAGAGAGAGAAAGAGAGAGAGAATTCCCTTAAAATCTGAAAATTTTATTGGCCTGTATTTTCTGCATATACATCGGAGATAGAGCAGATTAATCTGTATTTATTAAATTTTTGAATATGCCAGTTAGCCAAGGTTACAAGGTTAGGTTATCTTTTTTCTGCAGGCCTCAGTGTTAAGTAGGACTAACTTAAAGAAATCTAAAAGCCACAGTGAAGGTTATCAGTAAAAGAAAGTGGAGAGAGGCAGCAGGAATGTGTCCCTGGGAAATATAAACGGAAATGAGGTCGATAATAATCGTTTATTTTGTAAAATTAGGTGACAATGAAATGGACTGAAAGGGAAAAGCCTTAGACGATGTTCTGCAGCATTGTTATAACGAATGGTGCAGTCCTGCGAGCTGGAGCTCGTTGCTGACATCACTGCTGGCCGAAAACAGCAGAGCCAAAAGGGCATTTTAAGTGCTTCAACAATCCGTCCAAAAAAAAGTTGTTTTGGAGGATAAGTCAATCGCCAAACGTTTAGTGGCGTCCTCTCATGTACCGACACTAAAACATGAAGATGAACAACAGGTCTTAATGCACATTAGGTCTGATAATAAGGACATGTCCGACCATATACAATGTTCCACACCATTATTGTGACAACCAGCGCAGTCCTGAGAGCTGGAGCTCGTCGCTGACTTCACGGCTGGCTGAAAACAACGGAGGAGCCTGTGCACTCAGACAATCCGTCAAAAAATACAAGAAACGCTTGTTTGAAAGATGTGAAACTCGCAGAATGTTTAGTGGTGCCCTCTCATGTATCGGCACTAAAACGCAAAGCCTAATACCGATACATGTCCTGGAAACGGCTGTTTGTTTGTTTTGCGAAGCAGCTGAAAGAGCCGCTTTTGGGTTATATATCCGTGTTTAGCTTTGTGTTTTGGTGTCTGAACATGAGAGGTCACCACAAAACATTTGGCGAGTTTCACGTCTTTTAAATTGAGCGTTTACTGTATTTTTTGACAGATTGTCAGAGTGCACATGTTCCTCTGTTGTTTTCAGCTAGTGGTGACGTCAGCAAGGAGCTCCAGCTCTCAGGACTGCGCTGTTTGTCAAAAGGCTTAATGGGCAAAAAAACTAACTTCTCCTTTAATCAGACAATTACAAAGTAGACACTGATGTCACCAGAAGTCGCAGTATTTTAAAACACAAGCCCTGCTTTATGAACTGAGGTGGCAAGTTTGAAATCTTTTCCAACATTTGGTTGAATTGTATAATTGGAACATGATCAATACTGGGGACGTCAAGTTAGGATTTCTCTCCTCTTTGATTTGAGTCAACCAATGTTCCTAAAACTCTGTAATTAGTCACCTTTAGAGGTATATCCTGTTGTCTCTAATCATATCACGGAGTAGTTATTTGCCCTTTTCCCCGTCCATGTGCAGTTGTTGATTTTACCAACATGGTTTACCTTTTGTTTCTGGTAAAGAATTTTTTCAAAGCACAGTACGAGATAATGAGTGCATACATTCTTGGTATTTTCTGCAGTGCGAGCATGTGTGTGAACCGTTTTATGTGTGCATTTCTTTGTGCTTGTGCCTGTTTGACCATGGGTGCGTGTGAATTAATGAACAGAGTTGTGCCGTAGAGACCTGAGACTCAGAATGGATCCCAAGACTCCCAGCTGCAGCAGCTCCATGCTCGACATGAAACGCCCGGCTCCCCTGCATGTCTACCACACTGAAGAAGGTCTCTTCATGTCGCATAATGAATAATGCACGCGGAGGAAGATAAAAAACCCTCGCAGCTCGGGTGTGTGTAATGACAGCAATGTGTTTGTGCAGTTTGTCTGATTAGGTGAGAGTCTGTCATATATCTTATCCCTTAAGGGTGCAGAGGCTTCTCACTTTGATTTCCCTGCACATAAGAATGATGCAGAAATGATTTCACAATTGATCCCAGAGTGACTGATGTACAATCAATTGTTGTCATGCTGCTGTCGAGCCCCTCCAGCCTCTGATGGATGACACCGTCGATACCTGTAGTGCCATTCAGGTCTATTGACCTTTCTCTGAGGCATGTTAGCGTCACTTGGCCCGGTCATTATGGCTGTGATCCAGATGCCAGGGGTCGGCAGTAGAGGAACCTCCATCTATTACAGGGAGCTGAGAGCTGCTAAACAGAGCAGGAAGAGAGATACAAGAGAAGGAGAAACACAGAAACACAGAGGGCCCGATTTACTAAGATACAGACGGCACTCTACCATACTGCACGTTTCGTTGGTGTATGTTTTGTAAGTGATCTACTAAGAATAACTGTGTGACTGACAACAGGGGCAAACATGGTGGAGGGGGGGGGGCGGGATTTAAATGAGGGTTTTGTGTAGAGGGAGGAGAGGATCAGCAACTGCGAATGTGCAAAAACAAATAACAGCCATCCTCAAAATGAAACAATAAATCAAAATTACATTTTGATGAATTAAGATAACAAAATACCTATGATAAAATAAATTGCATTTTATCATATATTTTGTTATCCAAATCATAGTTTTTATTCATTCATTCATCCAGAGAGCACAGCTTGGAGCGTCTCAGGCTAAAAATCAGCCTGAACGTCATGCAAGAACTCCAACTGCATTGCTGGAAAGCCAATATGTACTTATTTTTCTTCTGTCATACCAAAAATTTTGACACAAGCGGTAAAATATGTTCTCTGCACATTCTTTCAGTTTGCTTATGACTCCTTATCTCCCCAAGCAACCATCTGTGAGCAGCGCTGGCCAGATTAACTCCTCCCTTTTGAGCAGATTCAATACAGACGCCAACTGCAGTCACTGGAATCGCTTTCATGCCTGATAAATCACAATGCCTGTGCTAAATTAATGTATTTGCATATTCACCTTCCTGTATTTTGCACACTCGGGTAAGAGTGCCTCATATTGCATATTCATTAAGAATTATTAATAATTAATTATGAAGGCAAAGGTGCTACAGTGTGCTACAGCATGTGCTGTCGTGCTAATTTGAAAGATGCAATCCTCAGTGTGCACCCTTAGCTGATCAGTTTGCACATTTGTTTGCAGGTGATATCAAGTTTTCATGTTTCTACACACGCAAACCTTTAGCACATCAGCACCAGAATGTCCTGTACAATTGCAGATGTGTTGAAAAATTGAAAACAAAAAAATTGAAACCATAACTAGACATAACTTTTACTGGAGCCTTAGGTGGAAATCATCCTTTAAAAAAAAAAAAAAAGGCCCTTTGGCAACTGGATTGGAGCCTGCAAAGAGCCTGAGGATATTGGACGCGACTCAGCCTTTGCTGATGTGCAGCCAGTGGTTTGCTTTAAGCCAGTGTCCATAGCTTGGCCCGTTTCCTTATCCAGCTTCAAAGCTGCTGGGAAAACCTGTCAGAAGACCAGTTGGCTTTTAACAGATACAGTAAAGACAACCATTGTCCAATCACAGGAGTTTTACATAAAAAGTCAAGCGTTTCATACTTAAACTTTCACTGAAAGCTGTGGTGTGACCTCATAAAGGTCTTGTGTCGAAACGTTGCGTTAAACGTTTCTTTTTGCAAGTTAGACAGTATGCGGGAGTTTACCTGAAAGCTTTCAATGGACACATCGCCCTCCCACGCACCTGTCTTATGAAATAGATGTGTGAAGTATTTTTTCAAGTAAGAATTAAACTCTCACCTCACAGGAGTGACAGACCTCTGCAGCTCTACGACATGCTGACGTTCCACTTGGCCTTCATTCTGATTTCAGCGACACACCTGTAAAAGCTTCATACATCTCACATGGTTGTGATTACACAATCATCAAACATCCAAATATTCAGTCTTCAGCCAACAGTGACAGGACTAACCATGTTTATTCTTGTGTAGTCCTTGTGCTAAATGAGAGAATATTCTAGCACCGCATGCTGTGAGAATATAATGGAATGAATTTTGATTCAGTTGCTGAACTCATTTCTTTTATGTCATGTTTTCAGGTCATTTTTGCTGGGGAATCTTTTTGTAGAAATTTACCTTATTTAGATTTTTTTAAGGTCATAAGCAAAACAATGTTGAAGTGAAAAATGAAAGTCATTAAACAGCTCAAAGCACTGAAAGACGTGATAGGACGTTAACAAGACTCAAAATACTGCATACAGTACATACAGTATATATGGAGGTTTTATTTGAACTCATTCAGTCCAATATTTTGCATGAAAAATATAGAAACAACTAAACTTCATCACACCATCGTACTGACGCAACATTAGGCACCAACTGTTACAGCAGTTGCATCATAGATGCTTAATAGAGAGTCCAAGCCAAGCTGAGGCTGGAGTTGGAAAAAAAGCAAAACAAAACAAAACACCCCCTGTGTGTGCTGCTGTACCACGTGTGAGTGACTCCGTCGAGTTTGCATTTCTTTAAGCGCTCACTTGTTGTTTTGTGTTTGTAGTCTTCTGTTTTTACTCAGCTAGCGCTCAGTGCGTGCCGTTGTCAGGTTTCTGTTCCATACAGCAGCAGGAGCTACATTTCTAAATTAAGCCCCGTAAATTATTCTTCCACGGCATCGCCTCTTGTTTCTCCAATGAAGGTGGAAGTTTTCTTTAAGGAGGTTGTTTAGAACTTTAAGACCAAAGATGCATCTGTAGAAGACACAGTAACTACTGACTGCAGTGAGAAACACCAGACTGCAGAAAGTTATGCCGCAGTATAAACATCTCACACATTATTCCCAGCAGAGTAGTCCCTCGCCTCTGTAAGTCCTCCTATAGTATACTTGAGTGACATGAAGGGACACTGCCTCCCTCTATCTGTCTCTGACGGAGTCTCAATGAAGTCGTGCACCTTGCAAGTGTGTGGTGTCTGGATTCAACCTCGCTCATAAATCCCGCCTCATCATGTGAGTAGATGAGACACAAGTTAAACCGACAACGACATGTTTTTTTTTTATTTTTGGCAGTTTGTACCACACTGGCGTATGTTCAAGTGTACATTTTTTTCTGATACATTTGACTTTAATTTAATGGAAGGAGGTGTGACATCATGGTTGACCGCTATGGCCTGGACTTCTATATTTGCCAAGAGCACAGCAGCATGCACGGCTGCACCTGTTCTATTTTGGCTTTTGTTCTGTACTTTGGGAGGAAGTAGCGACTTGGTGTCCATCTTTCTTTTTCTTTCTTTTTTTTTTTTTTTACAGTTATTGTTCCATCAAACGACATTACTGCTGTCGCGCTTCTACTAGCTGTCCTGCCTATGCTGTGATATCCTTTTTAATAAAGGTTGACTATTGAATGTTTCGTTAATGTTCATAATAAATTGAATTTTTATTTAGTTTAGAATAAGGATAGACATTTGAAGAAATTTTCTTGATCTGTCATCAGGAATATTAACAATCAATTACAATTAATGATTGTCATTTTATGACAAAAATGCCAATAGCATAAAATACAAACGTACGTTTTTCCCCAAGTAAATCTTTTTCAAAGAACTTATAGTAAAACAACAATCATCTTAGACTAGACGATTAAAGTTCAGCTGTTTAACTTAAAGAGATCTGCAGCACATATAACGTAAAAGCAACCGAGCGCGAGTCTCCAAAAAACCAATGAGCCACCACTACCACACTCTGAAACACAAATGAGAAAAGAAGAAAAAATCCAAAAAAACAACCATAACAATAATAAATTCATTAAAACACATTATTTACTGTTGTGCACTGCGACTCCTCCGTGCTCACACTGAGGTGCTGGGAGGTTGACAGGAGGATGCACTGACGTAAACCAGGGTCGGACGTAACGTTACATTGTTCAAGTCGTACATCATTGGGGTCGTTGTCGTGTGGTTCTTATACACGGTCTGCAGAGTTTACAACAAACTTCATCATTTTTTAGTTCAAAATGGTCCTACGCCAGTCTTCACCTTGACTTCTTTATGTTGACGTTAGATATCCACGGCAGCCATGATGGCAGCTCGTAGGCAGCTGAGTAATGGTATTTCCGTTTTCCCTGTCTCCTAGAACTAGTTAAATATCAACTCAGTTGGTAAGATGTCTAATTGCTGCCACATAGTGAAATTGTCTGCATTGCTCCAAGACTCACACTATGCTGCAACACAACCTCTGTTTGATACGTTTGATCAATAAAAATTTCACATGATCGACAAATTTCTTAACGTTCCATTATCGATGGATTAAGCTTGCCCATCCCTAGATTAAAAACAGAAAAGATAGAGAGTACAGTAGTGTTGAGATAAAAAAAATCATATTCTGCAGCTATATTAAATCTGAGAGAAAGGTGTAACGTTGCAAGACCATATTTACTGTCTGTTTTTGCTGAGGACTGATCGTGTTAACAAGCCGCACATCAAGTCTCTTTATGAGGCACTGCTCCAGCAAGCTGCTGCAACCGCTTAACCGAGAGATGCCCAAACTCCAAAAACAAAGATGTTCCACAATATTCACAAATCCAAGAGTACATTTACACAGCCCGGTACCCGAACCATTTCTCAGCAGTATTAGCAGGACTTTGCTTATTGTACTGACTGCCTGTCAGTTAGATAACTAAGTAAATTTTAACTGATAATGCGCCTGTAGTGCTGTAAAATCATAGTTAAATGGATGGTTAGGGTTAACCCTAACTATAACCACCTATAACGCATGTAACTGTATTCATAATCTGTTATCATGTTTTGTAAAGACAGGTTTTAAAGAAAATGTTAACATTAATTTTACTGAAGCAATAATACTCTGATAAAAACTGATAAACAAACCAAGGTGAACTGTGTCTAAGTGGCTTATTTATGGGAAAAGGCACTAGTTACTTTCTGCAGCGATTAGGAATTATTTCATCACAATGGTGCAGTGTGCTCTTAGACTAAAAAAGGCTGATTTCCTTTTAAGAGCTGCTGTTTACTTTTTGAGAGCTGCAAAGCATTGCCATGAGTACAAAACAAGTACGCAAGATGCACAGTACAAACAACACAAACTGTGAATGCTTTATTTCCATGGTCTGTTATGAATGATGCTTTTATCCTAAAAACTTTTAAAGCTTTCCATGGCTCTGTTTTCTGTCTATGTATTTACTTTCCCCTTAAATCTAATTGAGTGAGTTAAACTTATTTGTCTAATCAATGTAAACATTTTGACAAAACACTTGCTTTACAAGATGATTTTCTGAACAACACGAACGCCATGTAAACCCTTTAGATGATCCGAATTTGACCTGTTTGGTCCAAAAACAGACATAAAAAATATCTCAAATAGCCATGTTTGTAAATTATTTCATGCCATTCGTGTGTGAGGTGAGTCAGCAGGAAGTCGGACACCAGGGAACCTAGATGTAACCTATGACGTAATGCTCTGAACCATCTCTGCTGGAAGAAGCGCTCTTGCGAGTATGCGTAATCGGCTAAAAAAAAAATTGAATCCTGAGAAAATTCTTCAGTGAGCTCAGTGAGCAACTTTCAAATGCAAAAGCAAACACATCAGGTAACGTTAGCAGTAGAAGCTAGCTAAGCTAA
>JAQLOL010000008.1:23792254-23804434 GCA_029783665.1 Naso thynnoides
TTTTTTGTTTAATGTTAATGTTATTTGTTTTTTACATTTAAGTCCTTGAATGTTATGCTTTGTGGCACTCTGCACTTTGTTTTCAGTTTTTGACCACCACAATGTATTGAATGAATACAAATACTGTGAACAAACTCTTTTTGACTTTTCATTTTTACTTTTCAGTATATTATTTTATTAGATTTTTTCCTGTTCAGTCACACAAACATCATTTATAAACCTCACAAAATTGTATTGAAGATGGGAGTACACAGAGTCATATATAATTATTCTTGCTTCACGGTATGCCGCATGATGTCCTCCTTTTTGCTGTTATGGAAATGGTCACCCTAATCAGAGATGAGTAAGTGATACAAGCCGTCGTTCATTTGCAGTTAACGAATCACGAGTCACATCGCTCAGGCGTCAACAGTGTCCCTCCCCCCGCCCGACGCCTCCGAAGATTAAAACTCAGATTAGTACTTTATGTAATTTAAGAATCAAGTATGTTTTTTGTTGCCATATTGTTAATAAACTGGTGCGCTTGTGCCTTGCAGTTTCCTTCCAGTAGGTACTTGACTCCTTCCACCTCTAAAAAGTAGTGATATGAAGAGTGAGGAAAGCGGATTTATCTTGTGCTTTCATAATGACCTTCATTTTTCAATGGCATGTTTCTGATCCTCTCTTCCACACTGACAGTCTGTAGCTGTAGCCTCTTTTGAAAGCAAAAACTTTAAAGCCTGAAGTTTCCAGTAAGTGGGAATGGAACTCTCTGATTGTGTGTGTGCTTCCTCTGTCCCTCTTGATTATACTGTTACAGTAATGTGTGTATGACAGCAGGGAACCCTGGGGAAAACAAGCCTGCTGGAGCCAAAACAGCAGCTTTCCTCCCACTGGAAGATGTAGCATCTCTTATCTCCCACTGCTTCAACCTGTTATTGAGACACCAGACAACCCCCCACTCCTCACTCCTGATGACTTCTTACACACAGAAATCAGTGAGAATAATTTTCATTTTACCAACTAAAGAGTGACTGTGTGTGACGGCAAACAAAACAAAAAACTTTTTCAGTTTACATTTTTGCCATATGCTTTTTTAAAATTTTTTTTACTTTCCTTTCATGTCATTTTAATAGACCGTAACTGAGCTCTCAGTTTTGTGACCTAAAGTAGCAGGGATTGATTACAAAATAAAGTACTTTTGGTATCATTTCTATATTGATAGTATACAGGCATAAAACACCTTTAATATTTTGTGAAAAACAGTAGCCAAGTAGACCTTTTTGTTCTTTTTCCCCAGTAGAAATGTGTATTTATCAGTCTAATACAGTACTCCAGTGTACGTGCACTCTGGCTGGCATGACAGATTATGTTCACGTAATGATACAGGTCTGAATCTATGCCAGCAGTTATGTGCAAAGAGAGTCTATTGAAAGTAACACCCACCACCTAGTATTTGCTGTGGTTTTTACATTTCTAAACCATGTCTTTACGATGCAGTGTGATGTACCAGAACAATCCACAACCATCATATATTTAAAGCTTTAATAAGAGTAAATATGAAAAACCATTTACAAAAACAAAACAAAACAGGTCAAACTGATCAGAGTTCATCTTGAGCTGTAATCTGGTTAGGCAAACTCCCAGGCCCCTTCCGAGATCCTTACAAAAGTGAAAAGCTGGTTGGTTGTTCGACAACCAGGACAAAATTCTCTTCAACCTGTGGTTCAACTATCCAATGGACCCTCCTTTCCAGCACTTAAGAGTAAACTTTCTCAGGGAGGCTGAGTAATCTGATGCTTCTGTAGTCAGCTCACACCATCACCCCTATTGTATAGGGAAACCACCACCCTGGTCTGCCACTCCTTCAGCACTGCCCCAGACTTCCATGCATTGTAAAAAAGATGGAGATGTGCTGTCCATGACAGCCCCTCAACACCTAGAGCAGATCCCATCAATCCCAGGGGCTCTGCTACTGCAGTGTTGTTTAACTACCTCAGTGACCTCCTGCAGGGAAACTGATGTTGATCTCCAATCAACCTCCTGCTCTGCCATGATTGTGGAGGGTGAATTACTCGAGTTTAGGAATTCCTCAAAGTACTACGATTATTCAGTCAGGGTCAACAATATCCCGCCCTTGTTGTACACAGCTTGGATGATCCCCATTTCCCCCTCCTGAGGTGCCAGACAGTTTACAGAAGCCATTTGATCACCTTGGTTCCTACTGAAAGTCCTTCTACATGGCTTCTCCAAACTCCTCATACACCTACTGCTTTGCCTCAGTCACAGCCAAGGCTGCCATCCTCCAAGCTTGCTGGTACCTTGCAATTGCCTCCTCAGAATATCATGTCTCTGAATGCCTCCCTCTTCAGTCAAATGGCTTCACCGACCCATGGTCCACCACGATGTTCAAGGGTTACTGCCCAGAGGTCAAAAAACGAAACACCACATGGATTCAGATCAGGGAGGTCGTTCCTCCCAGTTAAGCCCTCCCAAGTGTCTCCATCATTGTCCATGTGCGCGCTGAAGTCTCCCAGTAAGACAATTAAATCCCCCCGAAGGAGCCCCATGCAGGACTTCATTCAGGGTCTCCAAGAGGGCTGACTACTCTGAACTGCTGTTTGGTGCATAAGCACAGACAACAGCAAGAATTTTTCCTTCCCATAACCCAAAGGCATAAGGAGGTGACCCTGTTGTCCACCAGGGTAAACTCCAACGTAGCGGTGCTCAGCCAGGAACTTGTAAGTATCCCCACACCCGCCTGCACCAGCAATTCTTCCAGTAGGTGGTGGGTTTATAGGGTAGAGAAGTGGTCATATAGCGTCTTCAGGCTGTGCCTTTCTAGCTCTGTGGCAGACCCGGCCATCAGACGCTCGCTGAAAGGCCTTCCTTCCTGGCCTAGTTCTAAACAAGGGTCCTGGGCGTCCTCGGGGCCAAGTCACTCTACTTCTCCCTCATTTTTCATGGGCTCTACAGTGACCATTCTTAGTCTGGCCTCTCACCTGAGGTCAGTTTGCATTGTGAGACCCTAACAGGAACACAAGACTCCAGACAACACAGCCCCCTGGTTCACTTGGGCTTGCAGACCTTTCCACCACCATAAGGTGATGGTTCCACCAGGAGAGGTTTCCAAAAAATCCAGTATTAATCTACAATGGACAAGTGCAGGGAATCTCCTTAGTGTTGCTGCAGGGGATAATGTGGGTAAACAGGAAAAAAACAACAGACAAATACAAGTGACAGTGCTACACCTTGTTATATAAGTAGTTTCCATTGGTTTCTCATTACAGTGACTTAAAATATTTCTCTTCTACAGTTTCATTCGTCACCTACTATTGGAAGACCTGCAGAGATGTAATTAGATATCAGTCACGTTAAATAGTATCTAATGTGTTCCTTTGTTACAGGGTTGGTGTAAAAAGCCTCTGAGTTGACCTGGATGATAATAAACTACACCACCATGCATCTCTGGAGTGCTAAGGTGGTACCACACCTGCTCCAGACTCACTAACTGCAGCCAGGGTTCACCTGATGGCCTCCCAGCTTTGCCAAACCTCAGCTAGCTCAGTGCTCAGTGCACCCTTGGTCCATCTTTGTGATGAAGACCGCCAGCCGTGCCCAGCCCCGCAGCAGTCCTCCACTGGTCCAGATGAGGCGCTACACACCCGGGGTGTATCCTTTCCTGTTCCCCTCAATTATCAGCTCCCTGCCTCAGCTGCCACCGTCACCGCAGAGGCTGCAGATTCAGCAGCCACCAAGCAGTGGCAGCACGCCCTCGCCTGTTGGTGAGTACTGCTGCTTCACCTTTTCTGGCTGTGCGTGTCTCATTGGCACTCTTTTAATCCTTGAATATTATCCAAGATTTCTTGTTGGCATAAACTTGAAAGAAGCAATGCTGATGTGTCCTTAAAATTAATGCACTACATCAGCAAAGTCTATGAAAGACAGTGTCCATATTGGATGATTCCACATCTAATGTATATCCAGTGTCAACACACAATGCTAATGAAGGAAGCTGTGTGCCATTTCTGTTACAAGTTAGACAGTAAAGGTGTGGAGCTTGTAATGGTGGATGGGTGTGTAGCATGTATGAAGAGACTGGAGTTTGTGTCTTGTAACAGTCCTGGGACTGAAGTATTAATGGTAACTAAACTTCTTCTTGAACCTTGAAACATGTCATAGTTGCATTGTGCATGTATTATAAAAGCAAATGTTGTTGGATGTGAAACATAATGCTTGCAAAATTATTCACTGCAGATGTTCTTGAGGACTGGAAGTTAGTTTTTAAAGTGTTTAGGACATGAATGAAATGTGATAAAAATCCATAGCACTGAATTCTCACGCTAATCGGGGTATTCTTAATTATCAGTGAACATGACAAACTGTGCATCCAGAAGATACTTGCAGTTATGTCTTTGCAGCTGGTGACTTATTGTGTGCCTCTTAAAGTTTGAAATGTCGTGGTTTGTAGTTTCATTGACTGCGCACGGCTCCTTCGTACCGATTGGCTCATTGTTTTGTGGTAGCCTCCAGCTCATCACTTTTCTGCCTTCGCCTCACAGTATACACTGCAAAAAAAGATTAACAATGCATTTCTTTTAAAAAAAAAGTACTTAACAGTCCTCTTAAGTTGCATTGTGGATAATACAGGTTTTGACACGGAGGAAGAATGTGTGAAAACTGTTTATCACAAGTCTGATAATGTTAGGCTTATAGGTCACGTTAAAATTGGGGTAGGTAAAGTCTGGAAATCAAGCTAGCTGTAGCATGAGACTCGTAAGGAAGCAACTCTGCTGCAACCCCCCCCATTTTTTGCTTGCTCGCATTTTGTTTGTAGTCTAAAAATGTTGCAGCGTAGTACCGTTTAATCACAGCTCAGCTAGAGCTGGCTGACGGTGCCGCCTGCAAACGCCATTGTCACCTAGATACTAGTTTCAACAGCCAATCAGCTCGTCCTGACATCACCTAAGAAACGTAGCAAAGAACAGCCAATACAATCATACACTCTCCGAAATGACTGTGATTGGCCGAAAAGCGTCCATCGCAGTCTTCATTTTCTAAAGCCTCAATGTAGAGCCTAGGAGAGGTGCAAATTTCAGCCACCTGAATTACACTTTGGTAAACGGTTATGGATTTTTTC
The DNA here is from genome assembly GCA_029783665.1 of Naso thynnoides. Lineage (NCBI taxonomy): Eukaryota > Metazoa > Chordata > Actinopteri > Acanthuriformes > Acanthuridae > Naso > Naso thynnoides. The sequence goes on from JAQLOL010000008.1 coordinate 23,797,374, forward strand.
CCCAATAACACCAAAGATAAACTGCTTACCTCATGCAGTGGAGGGTTCTTTTAAAGGAGCAGTCCACTAATTTTACATATCAGGGTAAGTTTTTGTCCTCTTGGTTATCACCTTGAAATTAAAATCTACAAATTAAAGCAATAAAAAATCCTACAAATTTACTAACTAATAGCACTGAGTTATAAAGTTGCAGAAAATAATCCATTTTTACCACTGCTGCTTCAGTCTTGAGTGTTTTCCATACATTTTTTTTCTCCTGTGAGTTCTCCAATTTTGCAGAAATGTAATACTAAATTCCGGGAGTAAAGCAGCATGTGTGAAAAATAGATGTCTTTTCTACATATTAAAAATCGAGGTCTTTGTTACACAGTTTTTCTTAATAGCACAAAACATCTCTGTAAAACACTCTTTAAGTGTAATGTGTTCAGGCAGACGTAATGCAGACGATCTCATTCAGCAGTGGGTACGGTAGCTTTGTGGCTCCTGGATAATTTTCTCACTGTAAGTGGCCCCGGGTGCCTCCCTCTACTGTAGCAATACTCTGACACACTCTGCTTTGTGTTTCCAAAGTCTGAAGTCTGCTGTTTTCAACTTTCAGCCCCACATGTTTGCTCTCTCTCACTCCTTTCCTCTCTCTCGCCTCCCTCCACCACCCTAAAAATCTGCTCCGACATGAAAACCAGCAGACAGGTTCACCCAGGGGGGATTCTTCTCCCAGTGAGGGGCTCAGGTGTGCAGCTGTGTGTGCTGCTGAACTCTGAAGTGTAAATAGACTTCAACGCTGAGAGTCAAGCAATTTCAACATTGTTCTCTGTTGGACAAAGTTTTCATTCTTGTTGATAATTTGCTTCTTCTTTTGCAAAAACAGCCGGAAGCCAAACATGAAATGCTGCATTTCCAAATCAAAAGATAGAAAATCTTTTCTCTTCCATTATTGGCTAAGGATGCAAAGTCCTCAAATTGTTTGAAACTAAAAATTAAAATCAACTTGTGTTTGTTGTGTTTCATTGTGTACAACAATCTGCATCAAGTTTTCTGAAAGTTTGATGAATACTGTAAAATTGTACAGTTGTCTTGATAAATTCAGCAACATGTAATTAAAACACACAAGTCTGAGCTTCTCTTTTTTAACAGGAATCATCTCTTACTTATTTTATCTGGTTCCTTGTGACTGTTCTTGAAAATAAGAACTAGACGAAGGTTTGAGTATAACTTGCAGATGCCAGCCAGCAGCATTTGAGGAGAGTCATTCTCATACTAAACTGTGTTCATAAAGTTAGTCAGATGAACTATATGGAGAAGACCCCAGGCCCTCTAGTTTGGTAACTCAAGTTTAAAACCATAAGATATGCAGATACTGAGGCTATGCCAAACCAGCAGCTGTTAAAGTTTTTAACAATCTGAGTAGTTTTACGGCAGATACTGCAGGCCACACGTGCACTGGTGAAGCATCTGAACACATTCCTGAAGTTGGAGCATAGTATGAAAATGTGTTCCAAAAAGGATACAAAAGGAAAAAATTCTGCAGTTACGCAGAGCAGAATTTTTCTTGCATGTGTATCATTTAATTCAGTTTAATGAATATTTAATGATGAAATTTTCTAATTGGATTTTAATCACAGACTGTAGTTTTCAGAAAATTATAGACTTTCAAAAACATGGATGCAGTCTCTGTTGCGTCACATGTATGTTTCTTAAAGGTCCTTTGGACAACCTCACACCATCACACCACACAGAAACTTGATCACTGACACACAGATACCGCGTGGTGCCAACGTCATGGTAATATTAATTTTGACAGGCATTTGTCTTACACATCACAATGATGTTTCCACACAATGCGACACACTCTTTCATCCAAATATGACGCTTCACACAAAATTCACACACGGGCTGCCTTGCATGTGGGAAGTGGGAATGGGGGTCATCAGACAAATTTTAGCGGGTCAAACAGTGTTAAAAAAAAAACCTCAGATAAACCTGCTAATTTTGGAGGAAAAGGGGTGAATGTGAGTCTTTCCCTACCTACAAGCCCCAATATTTTTGGTCATTTATTAGTGCCTGTGCTTTTCTGATTCATCTTATGACCCAATTTAGGGCTGTAGCCATAAGAGGAAGTAACTGAATTAGACCATGTTACTTCAATCAAAGGAACTCATAGTTCTGTCCTCTTTTTGCATGCATACAGTTAAACCATATCAAAAGGGTTTGTGTAAAAATACCTTTGCACATAGTCAGTCTTTACAGTTGACAGCAAGGTGAAGGGAATGTCACTACATTGATATGATGTCGCCTTTCTGACTGGGGCGGGACAGAGTTTAGACATGAAATATGCAGCGCCATCCATATAACATATAAAAACAATAACATAAAGCAGATAACAGAGTACCAGTGCTGTCTTCTCCTTGATCATCCTTTGGCATGTGAAATAGACTAAAGCAGGCACGGTATTATTCACAAGATTAGAGACAAAAGAATAAACGCGAGGCTGGCTGATACAGATGTGTCTGAACGCGTCTGAACTTTGGACACCGAGATGAAAACAGATGAAACAAACTGTAAGGTAATGAGCGCTGCTGTCTGGTGTGTTTTGTGGATTCACACGGATGATCCAGACCGCCGCAGCATCCCCAGGGACACGCTCAAACACTCGCTATTGTTGGGTCAGCAGTCCTGCTCGCCCCGCGAGCCGCCTTCTACCTCCACTGGGGGATTCACAAAGGAAACTCAGCTCTACTGCAAACATCACATACCTCCAGGGAACACCAGTGGCCCAGTCAACATCACCGAGGGGTGTGTTTCTGTATGTGTGCCTGAATGTATGAAAGAGATAGAGGATGTCATCATGCGCACAAATTAACACATTAATTCTGAATTTACATTCAAACCGTAACAATCTCCATAAGACACAACTAGATTTCAACAGATATCAATATTAAAATGATGAAGCTTGTTCTTTGTTGTTTTTGTTTTGGGGAGGACTGAACTTGAATCTCTGAAAAACATTGTTTTTGAACCACCTTTTAAAAAGCAAACAAAAAAAACCCTGGAAAAATAATTTGCATGAACCTCCTAAGCTCTAATATTCTGTGGATCTTTAAAGGGACATTAGCTCTAAATGTCCCTCTATGGATCATAACATTGGCATATTTCGTCAATTTACTGCAAAACATGTAACTATAAAACATTACAGCAGCTATTGTGCAACCATGCGACTCTGCTTTTAACATTTGAATTTATTGTTCCACATCCTAGGCACAGAGGCTATTTGTGTCCGTTAATGCTATCTTTTAAAGGTAATGAAGGGTAGACCTTTCTGTCCGCTCTTGTGTTTTTGTACAGCAATGGATAAAACAACTTGAGATAGATGGATTTCAAGAGTCTGCATATTAATTTGTAAATAAATGTAAACTAAGGCTGCCTGAAAGGATGGACAAAGACACTGGAAAACCTGTATAACATGCATATGCGTAAGTATGCAGGATTTATAGTTAGAGAGTCAGGTTCAGAGTTGAACATGGCATTATGCTCAAAGCAGCTTAAACCTATACAAATGTTTCCATGCTACAGTATCGTAACATGTGTGATGCATCTATATACATTTACAATTTATCATTCCAATATGTTTTTTAGGTGTGAAAATGCACACTTTGAAATAAATGTTAGTGAATTCCGATGTTAACCTTATACTTCCACTCTTGAATGGGTGGTCAAAGTGTTTCTGTCAGACAACTCATATTAGAATTGTTCATTTCGGCAGTAAACCATGATTAGACTTTGGCACGTTGGCTTGAAACTCACTGGTAATGCTGAGCAAATTTCCTAAACCCACTGGTTGGAGTCTGCAGGTGGATGCTGGGGTGGTAGTGCTGATGCAGGGCAGCGACGGCATAGACAGAGCAAACGGAGAGAAAGGACGTTTCTGTGGTTTAACTCGATTGCCAAAGATGGGAGTGTGTGTTTAGTAGACGATTGTGGAGATTGAAACGTGATGTGAGTATAGCAGTACAGCTCCAGTTCACTGCCTGAACTAGCTTGCAGGTGTCACTCCATCTAAACATTTTTGGATGGACATTATTCCATACCTACACACGTACTAGAAAGGCCACAAGTGGTTATTTTGTGCGCCAGATTCCAAATTCTATTGTCTGTCATCATAATTACCCAATATAGAGAGTAATGCATTGATTTTTTTAGAATATCTTTTTTAAAAAACAAAATAACACCTAAAGATGCCAAGGAGGGAGAGAAAATGCCCACTTTCATTGGAGACAGATAAAGTATTTTATTGGTCATACATACAGCGTACAGTGTAATTTGGTCCCTGCATTTAACTGTGCCTGAGGAGCAGTGGGCAGCCACAGTGCAGCGACCGGGGACCAACTCCAGATTCTGAGTCAGCGCCTCAGTCAGGAGTGACTGAAGATAGACCTAATATTTATGTTTTGATGGTGGAAGAATCTGGAGCGTCTGCAGGAAACGCACATGAACACAGGGAGAACATGCAAACTCCACATAGTAATGCCCTGCCCCTGCTGGGAATCAAACCCAGGGCAACCTTGCCATGAGGCAACAGTGCTAACCACTAAGCTACCAACTACTTACTCCTGACTGATGCCGGTGAGCTCTGCTCTGCTTCGCTTCTTTTTGAGGATCAAAAATTGCTTCTGTAAATGGAACTCGTGGCCGCCCTCGAAGTTTTACTTCTGACAGAGACAGTGATAGTTGCCAAGCAACCAAAATGCAGCTGCCACCACCTGGAAATGTATCAATTTAACTGCAGCAAAATCTGCACTCTCATTTTGACAGCCTGTGGCCAAATTAGGTGGAAATGATCAAAAAACTTTTGCCTTTAGTACAATTTGTATAAATAAATTTTAAGCGATTAATACGGGCATTTTTAGGAAAAGTCAGGTTATGTTATTTTTAGTTCAACACAGTTACATGACATTTAAATGTGAAAAGAGCCAAAATGACCATTACGGCTGGTTCTAGTGTTAATCAAACTATCATGAACTACATGTGTTGCAGAGGTGTTTGTGCATGTTTTGAATCCACACTCTAAATTGGGGGGGAGCAGCCTGTCATACAGCCTCCACCCAGCTGCACCTGGCTGCCTTCTCATTTTCACTCAAAGAGTGAGCTGCGCGCGTCTTTGCAGGCTTGACATGATAAATCATGTCAATGGGGATAAGTGCACACACTCGTGCAACCGAGTGTCCCACTCAAAAACAAAATCCTGAAGTGGTTGTGTAAAGATTGTAAATTAAATTGAAAGTAATTGTGGGAAAAAAACTCACATCATCCTTGCTGAGCTGTTGTTTACCAAAAATTACCAAAAAAAAAAAGGGAAAAAAAGGCTGACTACAATCTTGTTTCTATAAAAGGCCAGTAAAACCAGTTCAAAGAAAAAATGTCAGCAAAACAAAATAAGGAAAGGCATCATTCTCACATTCTAAAATAGAACAAAAAGCATCAGAGAGCACATCAGCGAGCTGCTTAATGGATTCTGTCATTCACACACTTTCAACCTCTCCCCATCTGTCGTATCCCCTCCTCATCCTCTCCTCCCATCTGGCCTTCAGGGGGTCAGGGGAAAGGAATACCTGTACCTCCAACCTGTCAGTGTCCCACCTACTCACGACCCCAACAGATTTTCAAAGCTTCATCTTGACAGGGGAATGTTGACAAACTCCATGTCCTGTACAGAGACGCTTAGAGAAACATTCCTGCTCCATTGCCCGGGAAATGTTTCTTTGTCTCTCCTCCCTGGCACCCGCGAGGCATCAGGCTCAGAGCAGACGCCGTGTCCTGTTAGCTGTCATAAGGATTCTTGTGTGTGAAAGTAGGGCATAAATGTTTTAAGCAATATTTGTTGTAATGCTACAATGTAGAAAATAAATAACGAAGCTGTGCCTTCAGTGATGTCTATGTTTTACACAATTTTAAGCAGTGTACCATGTCCTCACGTAGACCTCATTTTTCAGCACGGCAAAGCAGACAGTGGCATGTGGTGAGGTTGGCAAGGCAGCATCAGGCAGAGCTCAAATCACATTGTGCATGCATACAAAAAGGTATAACTCAATATTAAGATCACTGCAAAGTCAATTTAGTAGCCTTTGTCAAAAATGTAGTTATTGACAAAGGCAGGTTACAGAGCGCACACAATTATTGCCTGTTAACTACCAAGAAGATTAAGTGATTTGTTACTTATACACAATAGGGGTGGTCAAGTTGAAGACTAGCAATATTACAATATTTGTAATATTTGGTGCTGGGTATAACGGTACACAAAAGTCACGGTGCGGTTCACACCTTGATTTAGACCTCACGTTCAGTGCAAAAGTTTCACTACAGCATAGATTTCCTTTCCCTTAGTGGCTCAGGTGAGAAAAACACTGTTGATGCTAGAGATGGGCATTCAAGTAAAAGTGCTCTTTGATAGTCGCTCACATTCGACAATTATTCTAAAATTGCTGAACCCAACCCCACACCGACACTATACTGTCCTCGTTTGGAAAACACTGTGTGCTACCCGTTCTACCAGAGCCTGGTAATAACACAAAACTGCTGATGTATGTAGTAGCGGGATATTGGCTTTATCACTTTTTTTCTAGATGCCGGTAAAACAAGGTAAAAACATAAACTCTTTCCTTATAACACCAAATCATAATCACAGAAACTGTTCGTTTTTTTTTTAAAGGTAATGACCATTTGAATATTCAGAATTGTCACACATCCCTAGTTGACATGTCCATATGTCATTGGTCGCTGTAGGTGATTTTGTAAAACAAAATGTTCTTCACCGGGTGTTTTATTTTGAAAATTGACTGGATTTGCTGTTGTGCCTATGACTTCCTGTGCGCATCTTGACATAGCACCGGAGTTTAATTCACACAGTTTGGAAAGTTCAGAGGAGCCTCACAAAACAAGATTTAAAAGAAGCAGGCAGGTCGACTAAGTTAGATCAGTCAGCATCTGCTGAACTTGCTTAAGCGCTTCCTGCTGCCTCCAGGTAGAACCCGTGTACATGACTTTGGTTCCACCTCATGTTCCTTAGT
>JAQLOL010000008.1:23816967-23834617 GCA_029783665.1 Naso thynnoides
TCTATAGTTGACTATCAGCAGACTATTAGTAGAAATTAGTCACCAAGAATTTTTAGACATTTGTTAGCAGCATCAGATTAAAGTGAAAAACCATTTAGAACAAAAGAAAATCTATATCCTATTTACAGAACACATTCATGCAGTAATTTTTACAAATTAAATGTTAGATTTAGGGTTAGGGAAAGACGGGGGGTGGGGGGATCAGAAAAATGCAGGTTTTACTCATGTTCTGGATTGTGGTGGCTAGAGACTAATTGGTCACAGAATTTATCCAGTGTTGTGCAAGTTTACACTTCACAAGAGCTAGCTCAAAGGTTAATTCATACAAATGAAAATTAACTGAGGTTTACAGTTCACAGTTAACAATTTAAAACTAAGTTCACAGTCCCAAAATGAACTAGCCTACGTTCTCTTGTTTTTTAATGAGCTGCTATTATTTTTCAATGGAACCTCCTCCTGTCCATCCATCCTAAGCGCCCCATCATTGAGACAGCCCACTGTAGAACCACAGAGATTACTCATAAAAGCCAAGAAAACCTATGTGAGAATATGTTTTACCACTTTAACAATGTGTCTGTGGTGTCGTACGCAGAAAGTGAATAGAGAGATGCTACGAAGGTAAAATATATATGTATGGACATTTTATTCAGCCTGCATGACCCAAATTATGAAACATAAAATGCATTCGTATGTATCAAGGTCAACTGGTGCAAGGCAGGCGTGCTCCATCACTGGCTTTACAGTCACTAGCTGAAAGATGTGGTATGAGTAACTTTACTTATCGTTTTATAAAAGTCCTTCAAATATTCATATGAAGTCCCGTTGGCTTCATCTGACTTGCCCTCGTTCCCTCGTTGGCTATTCCATGGGGAATAAAAAAATTTTAAAAAACCACGATGCAATGGGTGCATGACATGATGGAGCGTCTTAGTTGCCAGGGACTCTTACTGTCACAGGAGCAACTATTACTGCCACGGTCAGCAGCTGCAGAGAGAAAGAAAGAAAACGACACAGAGGGCTTTCTTTTACTGAAGGATGGGATGAATCCTTCAGGGTTAATTATTCTGGATTTGGGGAATGGGCCAATGAATCTAGGAGGCATCTTGCAGGACTTCCTTCCTTACAGGTATGTCCTGGTTGTAGAACCAAACTTGCTTACCAAATTTGTATCCCGATGCTATGTAATGCATCCAGTAAGCTGCTCTTTTATTTCTTTGAAGTCTAGAGAAGAATGGAGTGGGCCTTGACCCTGGTGTGTGTTGGCAGCATCTGATAAATGCCGGGAAAGAGCAGAAACTGGCCTCTCTTTCCTGTTCCAAACTACCCTGGAAAGGGGACAAGCCCATGGCGGAGGTATTATGGGTGTGTTTAACCCATGACAACACACGCTATTTGCAGGATGTGGGCTGAGACCAGTCTGTGACTGCTTGGACTTTGGTCAGGTTCTTCTGGATGCTTCCTCCTCTGAGCACAAAATCGACACTTCTCTGTGCTCACAAAGTGGTGGTTCCCCACTAGTGTCCGCGGGACCATACTTACTTGATGAAGACTGCGAGGGCGTTAGCTAGATCTAAAAGCATTACTAAGTATTCACCTGTTGGCCACAGCACATTTCTGTGTCAAGTGAATGGCGTTCCTTCGTGGAAAGATGTGTCCTTTCAAGCTGCACAGACGTGTCACTAAAAGCTCAAGGGCAGGGAGAGTTTGAGTTTAACAGGCCCTGTGGTAACGGAAAAATCTGCTAAAGTCCCCCTAGAGTACCTATGTGCACACCATGGGGACAGACATCTTAACCTCTGCCTCTGTAACTGACAGGAGGTCACATGATCTCCGTAGCGGAAGTTTGTCTTCTTCATGTTGTTTTTTTTTCAATAAAATAACAGAATAAAATGTTTTATATCATTATTTAAAAAAAAAACATAAACAATTTATTAGTATTATTTATTACAATTTCTTAGACAATGTGAATAGACTGTGTTAAAATGGTTCCTTTTTTAATTATGTATGCATGCTTCTGAAAAAAAAACTTTATTTATTTACTTACTTATTTTCATTATTGTCATTCTTCATTGTTATTTTAAATTTCACATTTTACTTATTAAGGAATTAGGGTTGGTGATACAAATTGACAAACATCTGTGTCATTCAGGGCACAATTCAAACAGGATCCAAAAATAATTTTTTTCTTACTGCTGGTAAACACAACGAGCTTAAGTAGAAAAGGACCTCTGACCAACATAAAAAATAAACAGTGAGGTGACACCAGTACAGGAATAAAAAGGCCTTTAAGAAGATGGCTAAACCTTTACACTATTATCTAACCTGGTGGCTTACATCAAATGGTCAGACAGTTAACCAGTCAGCATGGGCAAAATCTAACACAAAATACACTTACAGAGAAGATACAGAGAAAAAAAAAAGAAACGACAGTCTGTGCTTTATATTACAAGACAGTGTGTATCTGCATCGGTCGAGCTAACAGCCATTTTGCCAGGCTAACAAAGCAAGTCTGCCCCAGAGGCCACCACCTTGTCTGCAGCTAGGTCCTTCTCAAAGTCCCAGGAAATTCTGAACTGGAATCCCTCCCTCTCTCTTTCTGTCACGCCATTGTCAATACACATAAGTAGTTCATAAGAGTGTCTAGTTGCCACTGGGTAGTTACAATCACCTGTAATTCCACCTGCTGCAGGTAAATTAGCCTTGCTGAATTCAGCCCGAAATTGTGTGATCTGATGCTGTTCTTAGCTCTGCAATAAATATTTCAACAGTGGTGCACACTAAGGACTGCTTTTTGCATTTGTTGGTTTCCACAGTTTAGCTCAGTCAGTAAGCAGGGAGTTAATGTAAGCTACCTTGGAGCTTTCATTGGGAAGGAAGAAGGTTTAAAATGGAAAGCAAGAAACACTAAATTACCAAATAATAATAATAAAAAAAAGACAGCAACCTCCAGGCTAAAAGGAGGTTGTAGAAAACACACAAACAGGAGGACTGGTAGAAGGTGCTGCAGCTGATAAGATTACTGGAGAGCCCTCACAGAAGCAGTGAGCAGCTGTTCATATTAGTGTATAACGCTACCTCTGCCTCCGTCTCTTGTCTTGAAGTCTGAGAGTCGAATCTGGACAAACTGGTTTGTATACTTAAAGACAAAGGAACCCAAGAGGATGACTGATTAGGCTTATGTAAAAAGACAAGAAGTGTTGCTTAGAAAAATGGAAACACACAAATCCATTATGTACACAAAGTGGGATGGGGTCAGGATAAAAAATAAATGAAAAATAAAGGGCAGCAATAATCCAAATGCTAGGAAACATGGGGACAGTCAGGTCAAGAGCTACTCGAGATAAACTAAAGGGGCCAGTGAGGAAATGGGGAATGGGTGAGTGATGAGGATGAGCAGGTCGCTAAGGTGGTTCAACTGGGGCTGTCTCAATAACCACAAACATGAGTTACTGCGATATTATCAAGAAAGCATGGTAGGCCAGCATCACAACCGCACATAACGTTGCCTTACCTCACGGTCTGATGCAAACAATGGCAGCTGTACTAATACTTAACAGGTTCCGGTATGTAAATCCCATAGACATATGCAAATTTTCATATCTATGTCTAGATTCCATGTCTCAGAGAATTTTAGCTTTAGGGTTAGGGTTAGACGTTTTCAGTCAAACGGACCTTCACGCGTTGGAAGACAACAATAACAACAATGGCAGCTTACAGAGCTGTTTGTGCTGCTGACTCTGCTGAGTTTATTGATGCGTCTACAGCAAAATGTAGATTTGTTGCACCACTAAACTCCAAGAGTTGCTCAAAATGAGACTGCTATGTTATAATCGTCTTGTGTGCATTGGTGTATAACGTTAGTTCAACGCGGCGTTTTAGCATTAGCTACATAACTCACGTCACGTCTCACATCTTGCCTCTTTTTAATGTTACGTTGCTCCTCTTTTCGACCATGGACTTCAGTTTCTTTGTGGGAGTTCTGGGAATTGCTTGTGATGGTAATAAAGGTGTGGCAGTATCAGGCCTGCCGAATACCACACTATTGAGCCACCCTTAATCACCATGGTCAGACTTTCTTTGCCACAACAGCCCAAGATTCAACTGGTGAGAGGTGTTGGTGAGTGGAAGTGGCAAGGTCTGAAATGACACCAAAGTTAATGCGTGTATGTACCCCAAAAAAAGGTTATATTTTAAGTTTTGTTTTGTTTTTTCATTTGGGACTGAACCAAACTGACTTCTTCCTCCCGTTCTGGCCTTTATGCTAAGCTAGGCCACCATAAAGACATCCTGACTGCACTTTTGTATTTAGCACAAGACACTGATAATATTTTCATCTAGTGCACAGAAAGAAAGTGAAAAAATGTATTTGTGACATGCTTCATGACTACATGAATTGAACATGTATTTTTTTTCGCATTTTGCTGATAAGACAGTATTGTGTTTTATTGTCTTTACATTTAACAATGTTTCTGTATGGGTTTCTGTATGTAAGTGTGTGAGTGCCAGTGTGTGTGAATTCATGTTGAGATGGCCATCAATAGTAAGAGTGGAGGGAGAGATTAGGCAACTTTGTGAGCTAATCCCTGTGAAATCACAGGCCCTGGGGGTGAGGTAGAGAGATAGACGAGTGCCTCTCTGATCAGACGGGCTGTGGCTAACCTTGTGAATCCGCCTGAATGCCCAGTAATCCCTCCCAGAGCCGCAGAGAAGCCCGCCTGACTGATGGGCAGCTCATCTCACTGCAAACACCGGGCTTCTGCCTCTAAAACAGTTCATCACAGCCAGGACAGGGAAGACTACAGGCAGGTTAAGGAGTTGAGGGCTGAAGTGATGATTTAGTGGAAAGAGCTGCGGGGAAAGTTGATTTTGCTGTCAAATAACCAGTGTGATCATCACAGTGTTGCTTTACTTTATGTCCAGTAGTCATTCTTCATCTGCTGACAGACAATGTCTGTCTTATTTCATAACAATATAATAGCCACACTGCCTGCATTATCAATATCTGCATGTCTTTTATGCATTGATTTATTATCAACAACTTCTGACAAACAGAACAGATTTAACATATATCTGAGGTATTCACCTTCAAATAGGCAAAACTTTTTTTTGGCTGTTTTCACCGAGCACACCTAGAGACAAAGTGAAAAAAAGCCTGCTGTCATAGAGAGAGGAGACACAATAACCACTCGAGTGAAGTTAATAGTACACACTGTCAGACAGTCTTTCCTTACAGGCATTTATGGTATTGTACTCATTCTTTCACAAAAGTGACAAAAGCAGTTGTGTTGAAAAGGTTACAGACACTCCATCAATTCGGATATCAGAGAGATGTTGATGATTCTTTATGCAGTGATGACACTGCATATGAAGCCCGAGTTTTTCACTGCATCTCTGTCTTCCTCAGCAGTTAGACCTCTTTAGGGAGTTTCGGCACTTGGCATCTAGTTCTGATACGGCCTTAGATGGTCCTTAGCAATATAAATATTTCCAAACTTTTGACATCTTTTGAGTCCATCCATCCATCCTCACGTTCATCCATCCATTCATCCATCTGTCTGTCTGTTCAACCATCCTTTAATCTGTCTGTCCATCTGTCCGTCCGTCCATCCATCCATTCATCCATCCGTCCGTCTGTCCCTCTGTTCATCCATCTGTTGCTGTTTATCTGGTTTTGTTAGCAGTTGCAGCAAACTTATCAGAGTCGCTCCGAGATCTCCTCAGCACCATCTTCCATTAGCCTCCTAGAAAAATCCCAAATTATTCCCCGACTAGAAAGGATTTGTTCTCCTACCATCGTTTTGTGGTTCTGTCCCAATATCACTTCCACTGGGAGCCATCATCCTTTTTCTTAGTGTGTGAACCACAACTGGCTCCTCTTGAAGGCGTGGTTTACTTTAAACTCATTACAAATATTTGAGTTCCTTGCATTGTTCCTCCTCATAGTGAGTTTGTAGCTGCGATCAGCAACTCTGTTGGTTGATCCACAAAAATTCCACACTCTTTGGTGGCCACAGTTTTCACCCTAGGAGACTGAAATTTGGCACGAGGGTCAAGTGTATTTGTGTGTGTGTGTGTGTGTGTGTGTGTGTGTGTGTGTGTGTTTGTGTGTGTTTGTGGTTATTCCACTTGGCAAAAAAGTGGGCGTGGCAATGAGAGTGGCCTATTTTCAAAAAGATACATAACTTCCAAATGGATTCTCAGACTTGCATCAGATTTAGTGGAAAGGTTGGTCATGAGCTGAAGGACAGCTGAGTAACCATTCAGGCCAACCAGCAAAAAGGGGGCGTGGCAGTGGGAGTGGCCTGTAACAAAAGGTTGCAACACTTCTAAACGGATTCATGTAACATGGCCAAACTTTGTTCTAAAACACACACACGCACACACACACACACACACACACACACACATTCTTTCATTGGTCATGGCGTGCCCCGCCCCCTAAACTCCAGCACCGCCCCCTTCCATAACTCATTGACCATTTGTCGTAGACTCTAGATTCTTGTTGGAGACATCATTGCTGTCAGTAATTTGTAATCCTTCACTTTTCTTCTGATAACATGTGATGCGACTTAGACGACTGTCACATTTTTAGCTGCTAGTTGCAGCTATTTCAAATTTGTGCTTGTTTACTTTTCTGACTTACACAGGCGAGTGTTCAGTCACACCAGAAAGTGAAATGGTGAAATTCTTTTGCATGTTCTTGTAAAGGATGTGGTTGTGAAAGCTTGCTGATGTAATCTCTCTATTTCAAGAGAGCATGTTTTGACTCCTGTCTTGCCACCTGTTCTGTAGTTGGTACTCAATAAAGGCAATTTATCACTGACTTAAATAGTAAGTTACTTTAATTATTTACTTTCTGCAGAAAGTATTGGATTTGTTGAATTACTTTTGCTTAGTCCACAACATTACATATGCCCACATATGAGCACAAATCCTGGTCCTAAATAGAGGGACATATAGAAGATCTTTCTTTTATGTTTTGTAATAAAGTAAAACCACAGTGCCAACAGCAAAGTTTGTGAAAGCATGCCACCTTGACGCTTGCCTTTGAAGGCTGTCAGAGCACATCAGACTGGGAGGAGAACATCTCCAATCCCCTAGGAAGAGCTGGCATGTGGGAGAAAGGATATCTGGGCTGTCTTGCTTAGCTTACAGCTACTGCAAACTGGACCTGGATACGTTGCCAGCCTATATGATGGCTTCCTTCTTTTTCAGCTCTTCACGCCTCTCCATTCCATCAAAGACAGTTTGCGTTTGGTGAACGGCACACATTTCTATAGTTCATTAAAGCTGAACTGAAACTTGAACAAAAGGTCTGTATACTTTTTTTTCCCAAAGAAAATACACCAGTTGAGGTGATTCTCTCAAAATGAATTGATCTCAATCCAAAGTTCTGATTCAGTGCTGGTATGACAGGGACCTTAAAAACTGAGACAAGTACTACTGGATCTCAGCAGTAACCTGGGCATGCTGGGATGACTGTGCCTCACATCAGGTTAAAGTCACGTTGGGTCATGTTTGTGAAGATCACATATGCCCCCTCCATACCATCACCGCACTGATCAAAATGACAGACAGACAGATAGAGACAAAATGTTTACATTAAAAAACAAAAAGCCATTGCAACATTAAAAATGTCTAAGAGAGTCTTTGCTATAGACCAAACGAGTAATTTGTGTTAGACTGATAACATTAACATCATCATTGGTGCAAAATGGAGAAAATATACACCCACACATTGCCACATGCATGTGGCACCACACAGATACACGCACACACTCACAGATTTGATTGGAAATGAAAATGATCCATCAGCCAGTGTTTTGCAGGAGACAGAAAAGTAAACAATGGAGGCAGTCACATTAAGACACTTAGACAGAAGTGTAATTACTGCTTCTCCATCGACCCAAATTTCCAGCGGGGGACCCATTGCTGAAGGTACTTAGGCTGTTAGGAGTAAATGAGCTCACTTTATTGCTTTCTAGTTTGTAATGGGTCTCTCTTCCATACCTCTGGCCAGCAGTACACGTCTTTAACCAATCACAATAAGCCCGCACAGTCGATGTTTATTCGCTATTGTCTTGTACAAAGCAGACAATAATGTGCGCTTGACTTGAAAGGCTCTGTCATGACCACGGGAAGCTTGGGCTTACAGCATTACAGTTCAGTCTCCAACTGTGCAGCAGAGAGATGGAGGTGGTTTATTACCGTGCTGTCTGTGTTGATCCATGTCTTCCACACAGCAGCTAAGTTAATATATTTATACGTGTGGTGGCTTTATTTGTAGATTTGCAGGTCGCACATCTGTATGATTGCAGGTCACAAATGTGTATTTTAAGACAGTGATTTGTCTTTCATATAAGGTGTTCGGTGTAGCATTTTACCTTCAGTTCATTCAAGCCGTTTCTATTTTTGCACTTTTTTAACAACCTGTATAATGTCAATTTTTACTGAAAGCATGTCACTTAAAAAGTGATCTTCAACAGCAAAACATGATCATGTGAAAGAAACAATTGAAAACATAATAATGTCAAACAGTCTGACAACCTATGACAATAAAAGATATGACTCTACCCTAACAGGGCACACTTAACTCCAGCATTTTGCAGCCATACGTTTCTTCCTTTACACTCTACCCACATGACTGCTACACATAACATATGAACACTCATTCTACTCTTCGTTGGTTCCTTCCACACTGTATTTTATAGTTACATCACTGACATATAATACCTACATTCCTTTGTACTGTACATGTTGTATATTTAAGTTATTTTTAATCTATTTCATCTTTGTACAAACAATAGAAATCATAGTTATTTACACTCCTACTATAACTCTATATATCCGTTAAGCTGTTATTCTTTCAGCAATATTTTTTGTTTTCCAGACTGATGGGAATAAACAGCCAGAAGCTGGGTTCAGACCAAAAGCAATGAACGCCACAAGATTATGTACAAAGTTAATGTACAGACACAATTAGAGGCGATGTCTCTTAGGGCGACGCAAATCTTGAGGTTCACACCATGTGAATCACACGATGTGGCGTTCATCGCCTCGATCACCTTGATCGCCTCATTGCATGAAGCTGAAAATATTCATTCATTCAAATTCATTATGTCGCTGCTGTCTTCCAGCACGGAAGACGTGAAGTAGTCCAATTGTTTGCAATAGTGTTTGGTGTTGTAAAATAGTTAAAAGCAGGGCACACACAGTGGATGACATTAGTTGCATCTTCAGGTCAAAGCAGCAGTGGAGAAAAGCGTGTACGCGTAGTTTGGCTGGATGGGGCGCCACTGGGTGTCATGTAAACAGTCACATGATCGGGGTTTTGCTGGTCGTCCATATAAACAGGTCTGTCCCTGGTCTGACAGTAACTGAGGTAAACTCAGTATATTGTGTACATGTTAATGTAGTCAAACATTTTCATATTCTGCTGCACGCATTTGGTGTGGGGCAAGTGTTAATTTCCGACCCTATTAGGGAGATATCACTGCACATTTTGACCAGCGAGGTTTGGATATGCCAGACTTCAACAGATTTTTCCAGTTAAAGACCGATTATTACCGGGTAGCATAAGCTCAGTCACACACACGCACACACACACACATAGTCCACAACAGAGAGGAGGAAGGAAGCGTGCACTTCAGCTTAAATGTGCACAAAATACAGCATGAATACATCGTCCTGCCGAGTGGTGTGGCGGTGTCTGCTTCTTATTTGAGCTTTACAATTCCATCATCACGGCAGAAAATAACATTTTTATTTTTCCAATCATGTCTTTGTTTTCTACACAGCCTCTTCCTCTCATCATTGACTCTGTCTCCTGACAATCACTGCACTCTCAGTCTCATGGTCTTCATGTTCAGTCTCATGTTGTGTTTGCAGACACTACCAGACCAGTGCTGCATGTGCTGCATATTGTGCCTTTGACACTATTGGAGGCACTGGGTTCATGTGAAATGTCGCCTTAAACTAACCTGCCATGGCTCATGTTCACATTTATAAGAGAATCTGATACCTCTCAGTTCATTTTCAGTTTTCAAGGTATGTTATCAATGAGCACAGACCAAAATGTCTCCAGCTTTAGGTGGACAAACTCGCAAACAATCAGAGCAATTAAAGATAACACATGATGACGCGTGAGTTTGATTTGAACCATGAAAAAATGGCAGCCTGGTCACAAACATCCCCAAATTAGAGATAAATCTTTTCACTAACACATTTTAGTGTAGTCTAAGGGGTAAAATAGGCAATGCAGTAACCAATATTGATTCGTAACTGATCAGCTCTGCCTAAATTGACAGTTTGATCTGAGATTTATGAGCCTGTTGATTTGCGCCGGATGGACCTGCAGACTGGAAGCATCTGTGCTACATGAATTAAAGGACAGAGTTACATTCAGCTCAGACTTTTTCTTAAAGGTGGAGTCAGTAGCATTCGTTCGTTGCTATTTGTAAACACAACATTCAAATTGGGCCCCTCCTCCCGGCTCAAAGCACCAGAAGTATCGTAACTTAGCGTGTACTACATGTGCTGCTATACCGCTTAACTAACAGTACACAGCAAGCTACATTGGAATATTACATTTGGTTAATGGAGAAGTCAATAATCTAGCAAGCTAACAAGCTAACCACCAGTGTTTACCACCAATCTGTCCATCACAAAGTAGCCCAACTCTGCATCACTCTTCCCAGCCTCTCCTTCAGTGCTCCAAAAACAGCTGAAAGCCAAACCGAGACTCACTCTCGCTCTAGAACAAGTTTTATCTGCTTGCTCACTAGGGCTATATTTCCTTTTCTTTGCACTCCGTCCACATTCGTAACTTACTTCAGTCTGAACGGCGTCCAGTACCTGTGCTCCATGGTGCTCTCACTATTGAAACTTAAAAATTGATTGCGTATCTACATCGCTCTTTACGGTAACTCGTCCCGAGCAGATTCTGAGTCAGCCAAAACATCCAAATACAGGCAGCAGGTGCTGTGTCTCCATACACAGTCACCAACACACATATACAGAGGCCCAGAAGTGATGACTGAGCAGCATTACCTTTGTGTATGTCTATATTTTATTTTTTAGTAAAATCCTACAGACTCCACCTTTAATGTTAACGCACAAAAAAATAAAGAATAAACTCATAAACTCCAGTCCTTACAAACATCAGACTCAAATACTGACTTGAATGATAATTAATATAGTTTTGAGTATTTACAACCTTTTGATGGAACAAACAGCCCATGTGTCATTAATAAACAGTTAAATGATGCATAAACGTCCTACTTCTCTCTACATGATCTGACCTCAGACAGGCCCCCTCATCCTGGATTCAGCCTCAGAGTTTACTCATTTTGTTGTTGTTGTCTCTTGTATTTTCTCTAAAGAGATCATTTGCATTTGAATTTTGTGATTGTCAGAACTGGCAGCAGTCCAAGCAGCTTGAAACAGCTGCGGAGAGAAATCATCAGTCTTAATGTAGGAAAGCAGCTCAAAATGTAACAGTGACAGCGACATAAATTCAGATAGTCATATGATTAACAAGCAGACACACTCATTAAGGCTAAATGGACTTATTGACTACAATATCTTTATACTGTTACTCTAAATGTTGGAGCTACATTTGTCATTTCCACAAATAACTTTTGTTACAAAAAATGAATCTTTTCTTTACTTCCAAGAATTATGAGTACACTGAATTTATTTTTGCTGTTTCTCAAAAATTTATTATTCTTCTAGTACATAAATAATTCTGCCAAGATCTCTTTGTTGTCATGCTGATATTTATTAAGGGTGTAATTTATTATTCAGTTGTACCGACGGCAGAAGCAGAAGTTTTGGATTGTAAAATATTGCATTTAGGGCCAAAGAAAATAAAATCCAGTTCAACCATTTTTAGTGTGAAGGAACAGAAAGGCCATAAAAACCATCTCACTTTCCATCTCTTCTGACCTGTAAGTGATGTTCCAACGTCAGACAGTCGTGTTGGACGATGCCAGTGTCAAGTAATGAGGTATGTGCATGCAGAAGTAATCCCTGCGGGTTGTTTCAGTTGGCTCTGCATGTACACAGTGTTTTCAGAGGTTTTTTCAGTCTGTTCGTACTGTTACATTGAGCTAAGCCCGACTTCTCTATATAGTCATGCCCTGCTCTGCCTCGGAAGTTACACCGCTGTGCTCTGCCTCACTGCTTCCATTGTTAGCATGTGAAGTTAGTTTTAGGTAGGATAGTAGGGTTGCCACAGAGTGGAAATTTTCCTGCCAAGTAAAACGCTTATCGTGCTACAGGAGTTGATGGTAACACAACATTTTACAAGAAAAAAGGGATTTTCATCATCAGCAGGCTAAATAAGACACTTACTTTGATCTTTAACATCAGATTTTTTAATCTACCCATCAGGATTTACTTTTGCTGGCTTCTCGCCAGTATGGTGTCTAATAGTCTGTCAAATGAAAATATCAAAGCCAAAATGTCGGATCTGTGGGCATTTCACCGCACCGGTCCTCCTCGCCTCTTGTCTAAGCACGCATGGAGCTGATCTTTAAAATAATATCGATGCTTTTCCTGCATCGGTGAAATTAAAATGATGACAAACCTGTCACATACTGCTGCCTGCAGCCAGAGTTTTCATGACCGGTACGCTCAGCTCGGAGAAATAAGTCCATAAAACATGATCACAAGCAGCAGCGACACTACCTCTAATACATTATTATGCTCGTGTGACAAGCTAAGAAAATAAAACTGATGCTGAAACAATCATTATGATAGTGAGGTTGTCACAGAGCTCCACGCTAGGCTGCAGCCTGCTGAACAGCCCAACTGGCTCAGGGCATCGACAGAAAGCAGCCCTTTAAACGTTTCGCCGCTGCACGCCAGTCACTTTTCAGCACTGTAGCCTACAGGCACACCAAGAACAGCGGCGGATTCCGGACATGAGCAGATGATTCACAAAAAATAACTTAAAGGATTTTATTCCTACTAAAAAAAAAAAAGGAAAAGGCTGTTGGGCAGTTGGCAATGATGGACAGGTAATGTAATCCGTGTAAGCGACCACCGACCACCATGTAACTACCACAACAAGCCTATTGGATATTTGACAGACGGTAAACTGACTCTGGATCGGGATATCCAACCTCTAAAACAGGGTTTGCGGCTAGGCCACTACTAAAGTACAGTGCTGCTCCATCATTACAAAGTTGTGTTGAGCTGTCAGAAGCGAGAGCTGTAAGTAACATTATGTCAGCGTCCTACCTGTCTTTATTTTTTGTCAATAATCGGACAAAAAGGGTTATGAATACAGTGTGCGTATACACTGAGCTCGGCAGCCCCTCGGTGGTCTTCGGGAAGGTAACTCATAGTTGAAGAACAGAAGGCTTAGATGTTACCGGGTAGTCAACAGAAAGTGTGAGTCAGTAACAGGCAAGGTTGGCAACAGGTGATCGATCGGAAGACGAGGCTCTATGCTAAAGAACAATCTGGCACAGAGCAGTGGAACTTAAATAGTGAGCTGACCAGGAGCAGCTAGTTTGGCTTGACTGCAGGGCAGCGGAGCAGACTGCCTGAGGAGCAGACTGCCTGAGCGATCAGAGCTGCATTCAGAGTTGTCAACAGTGAGCAGGTTGCGTTCAGAGTCCAAACTGTGACAGGGTCTGTTTAAGTGGGTCTGTTGATGGACATCATGGTAGCCCAATGCAATGAGCCCCCATGAGCTGTGGACGACTTTGGATGTTGGTTTCCAGTCGGTCAGTGTGTGTCCCATCTTCTTTTTCTCTTTAGGTAGACATGGTGTCGACTGTCTCCCTTGCTCCTGTCCTCTAGTGATACCAGCTCTGTGGTGTCTTTTAGATTTTTAAGAGCAGAAGTTTGTCGGTTCGTCAGAGTATCCAGAGGCCTAATCAAAGGTTTTGCCAGAACAAAGACAGGAGTTTACCAGAGTTCTTCTTCACCATTATCATGTCACCATCACTGATATTTCTTGTGGTCAAATGGAAGTTTTGATTTTGAAGTGCGTGGTCCAGACGAAAGGTCACGGCGTCACCAAAGCTTTGGGATTCATCCTCAGGAGATAAAGTTCTTAATATTCATGAGGAGATATCGCACATTAGTCAACTTTAGAGGTGAGGGGTATTTTTGGGCAGAAAAAATTTGTCTGTTTCCCCATTCGTCCTGTCCATTAACTGGAAAAGAAACAAACAAAAACTTTCATATTAGCTCTGTAGAGTATAAACTGCTCTGCAAAAGAGGATTTGCCTGATGTTAGATGTGAAACAGGTTTTGATCATTCAAATATGTTCCCTTCAATTAACTGTGTTGTGGTTAGAAACAGAGAATACAAGAAGTCAGTTTGTCATCTGGCCTCTAGCGTTTCGTGTTTGATGAGGGGACATGAATGAACTTCACTGTGGTACTTTCTTGTGGGAGTGGATATTTGAAACGGGGAAAAAAAACAAACACAACTCGAATTTACCTCTGTGTTAAGACACATGCTACGATGCACCAAAGCCAAAACAAAACAAGCCGTTACAGCATCTTGCATCAGTGCATGTTTGCTCTGTTTATTTATGTAAATAACACCTCGCCATGAAATCACAATGTGTACATAATGATTCTTATTATGACTTAGTATGCGACATCATTTCATGTAAGTGCTGTGAAAGAGGTTTATGAGGTTACCTTCCATGTCAGAGAGCTTAAATATGCTTTCCTCAATCACAGTCTGCATCATTTTACAATAATACAGCCGTTTCAGAGGGGAAGTAGCTGTCCATAAGAGATCAACTGAAAGCTCTGGAGCTGTGCTTTTGTTATTGTTGAAACATATCATTGTCTCTGAGTGCTTCGCTGAGAGAGAAGGAAGGGGACATGGAGAGCTCGGCTCAGGGTCAGGAGGTCACAGCGAGCTGGTGAATTGCAGGACTGGAACTGACTTCCGAAGTTGTTATCAGACGGAGACAATGTCAAACACAGACACAATCAGTGGATAGAGTTCTCAGTACAGTCACCACACAGTAACTGAAATGTCTTTAAATTTTAGTTGTCAGATACTCAACAAAGTTTCTGACCACTCCTAGAACTTCAGAGCAGTGTTTGGATGAGTACTGCCAGTTAACGTATTCCACAGACTGACAGTCTCATGTACACCTGGCTCCGCCCACCTTCCACCACACACACATATTTCACTGAGAATCAGTCTGGCAATGATGGTCGTCTTTCGAATTGCAGGGACTTATTTTTGGACCGACCAATCAGTGATTAGCTGGAGTGGTTCAGTTCGATGAGGTAGCAGTCATATGCTTGCTCACCATAATTAAAACATGAGTGCAGCCTGCGGCTTTTTACCAGGCTATCAGAAACTCCTCGTTATTGGAAACTATGCAATATTAAATCAAAGGAATGTTTCGGACAGATGGAGAACAACCTTGGAGACCTGGAAATTTCTGTTTTATTTTGATCACTAAACATAGGAAATAAAAATAAATTTTGTGTCAACCTAAGACTCACGCAGCCTTGGGTTTGTACAACACGTTATAAAAACACAGTAAAAAAGCACTAAAACTGACCAAAATAGCCAAAATCAAAACACAATAAAACAACATCTATGTGGTTTTTTTACAACTTGTGAAAAACTAATGGTACCCACTGTTTCCACCACTACCGTCTTGTCTGTAGGCTTTCAGTGTTTGAGCCGCGTTCTCCAGGGAGCGAGAGATTGGAGCTCTCGCTGTTTGCGCTGTTAGCTGTTAGCTGTTAGCTGCGGCCTATAGCTGCATCTACTCTGTGATAATGAGATTTTATTTCAAGTGAAAAATGTCCAACTGTGTCCATCCACAATGCATGGCAGTTCAGAATCTCAATCACAACACAATATAACAGTATTTATGTGATAACTGAAGAGATTGTGAAGTTAACCTTCCTAGTCGTCTGTCTGTTTCACCGAATAGCCGGGCTCACATACTCAACAGACATCATACAGTCAGTGTCAATGCTGATTGGTTTAAGACTGCTCAAATAGTTTTACACTCTTTCTGACACCTACAAGGATTTAAAATCTGCAACAAATCCACAATGGAGCGTCGCCAGACCCTTTTCACAAAGTGAATTTGTGGAGTGAATTATGGGTCTGGTTTACCAGGCTAGTTTTTTATGGTAACCAAACAACAAATGTTGCAATGTGCTGGGAAAGACAGAGAAAAATACTGATAGCAATTAAACAGGCAAACGGTATCATTAAGGATGTTTGGGTGAGAAACACTGAATGTAATAGAACAATGTTATAAAATGACTCCTGTGTAGAATTAAGTAAAAGGCACTGAAAACAGTATTTAACTAAGTTACCAAGGTATTTTTAAATACCCTCTCCAATGAAAAACATGTTTTTCACCTTGTTCGCATGTTCATGTGACATTTCTCTCATGTTACAAGACAAATCAGGAGAAAAGTACCACAGTATTTCTGCCTTCAAACTGCAGGGAGACAATCACAGACCTGAGTGCGCGATTTGAGATCAGGATGGCATCATTACGTAATCAGTTCCTCACCAATCCTGTACCAGATGGAGAAGGACGTTGTGATTACAAGTCCCTGCCCCTGACGAGACGGAGGAGATGGAGAAGATATGTGGAGAAGCAGCTTGGTGGGTCTCAACAATGGCGGACAAACACACCTGTTTTTGCTTTGGGTTGTAAAGCGAGAATCTACGAAGCTTCGTTTAACGAGCCCCACGTTGGCGCGGCCCCAACACATGATCAGCAGTGAAGCCGCTTTACGCTTTACGCTTCACGCTTCACGCTTTACGCTTTACGCTTTACGCTTCACGCTGCGCTCAAAGTTCAAATTATTCAAACTCTGACTTTGTTTGCCGCTGATCTTTCAAAGCTCAACCAATGAGACATCAGCTGTGTGTGACCAGAGACGACCTGGAAGCGACGCGTACATGCAGAGGAGGGAGAGAGACGGAAGAGGCAAGATGCGTAGCTCTCTGACCGACTCGAAATCCTTGTGAACGTGGTGACGTGAAAACGTTTCACGCACACAAACTCGTTAATTGATTTTTTCGCTGCTGTGCGATTATATGACAAGTGCGAGAGACCTCTTTTGAGACAAACTCAAATACACAGCAAACGTGCGTCCTCTTCCTTTTCCTCTACTTCCTGGAGTGAAAACAGGTGTGGCTGTTGCCTAGCAACAGTGACTGGCTCCGAGCCTCAAAGTTCTTCTCACGTGAAGGTTGCTAAGAGCGGGCCGAACCGTCACAACATATTTCAGAGGCTCTAGTTCGCTTTTTGAAAATGTGCAGAGAAATCAGGGAAACGAAGTCAAGTGACGGTAAAGTTGAGCTGCAAGCGACCGTGATTCTGAACGCAGCTGTCAGTGACGGGGGAGGATCCTCAGCACAGGGGGAGGGTGCAGAGCAGCTGAAGCCCCGCCCACTCAGAGAAGAATCCTCATGAGCTGCTGGCGCACCTGAGTTTGGCAGGTGCGCAGAAATGGGAAATAATTTGGTTTTAGCAAAAAAAAACTTCCTAACTTCATTTGAACGACCACTGACATTTTATTTTTGGACTAAAACAGGAGGGAGTCACACACACACACACACACACACACACACACCCACACACACACACACACACACACACACACACACACACACACACAC
>JAQLOL010000008.1:23842514-23865364 GCA_029783665.1 Naso thynnoides
ACAGTTTGTGAATTTCAGCTGAACTGCAGCAGACGCACTAACTGACTTCCCTGCTTCAATGTTGTTAAATAAATGCAAACAAACTTGTTTCAGACTTAATTTCACAAGACTAAAATACTCCAGAAAGAGGAGCAGTCTTCATTGTTGCGCAAATCCTTCCAGTGAGGAAGTCAGCTTGTGTTGCAGCTCAAACTTATCAAATGCAAATGATTATTTCATGAATATTATTTTTACCACATGACTCACTGCAAGCCTGTATGCCTTTATCTCATAGAACCTGTTTTGTTCTCTCAATGTGTAGGACATATTATGTCAATCGTATCTGAAATATTTAAAAATATGTTCGTTGTTAAGATTTAGCTGAACAGTAGATGAGAAATGTAGACCTTATTTAGAAGCAGAGGTGGAAAGTAACTAATTACATTTACTCACATTACTGTAATTTAGTAGTCTTTTTTTTAAGTACTTGTACTTTTTAATGTAGTTTTTACAATATGTAATTGAACTTTTACCTAAGTAAGTTGTTTGAAGTATTGTACCTCACCACATTTTAAACCACGTCTGTTACTGAGTAAAGACAGAAAAAAGTTGAAAACAATTAGCTTCTCCATGAAGATGGAGAGATGATATTACAACCCCCGTAACCCCAAGAAGTTACTAAGTAACTTTCACTCTGAGTACATTTTAAAGGAGACACTTTTTTCCTTCACTGAGCACATTTTTACACCAGCAATTTTAATTCTATTTAAGTAAATTTTATCAAGGTAACAGTACTTCTGCTTAAGTTGATTTTTTTTTTACTCTTTTCACCTGTTTAGAAGGTGTTTTATTTTTACAACTTATTTAACCTACATTTACATTCGTTCCCTCCCGTCAATGGCATACTGTGTGATGATGTGATGCTCGCGACATGACCGGTCTCACCAGGCGACATTTTTGTTAGAACAAAGGAGAAAGAGCCAGTGTTTTTTTAAGCAAATATGCAAAAAGTTTCCCTGTGATCGTGCAACCATAGACTCATTCATTCTCGAACAAACAGCTGTTTCTGCAACAAGACGTCTATGATGAAACAAGTTATCAGGTGTCGGCCTTCACAAGAATGGGAGGTTTTAAATTCAGCAACAAGAGTTCACACTCAGCACCTTTGTGCAGAGCTGCTTCTCATACAGTTAAAATTTTGAATGGGAGTGTGTCTCAGGAGATAAAGCTAGAAATAATTTACTCCTGCTGAGTTTCTCATGTTTAGACATTTAACAGTTTTGCATCCAGAACAGGTGCCGTTCAAGCTCATTCAGCTGAACCAGGGATGAATTTGTTTTGTCAAGTGTTTTTTCAGGCCTCATTAGTTAGAGCAAACAAACAGAAAGAAAATGTTCCAGCTCAAACAATAAATACTCAACACATTGCTAATAAACACAAATCTTGACCACTTGATGAAGACACTTTATTGCAGAGGGATGTTTGACTTCCCCTGTTTGCTTATTGTTCTAAGCTTTTCCACAGTGTTGTGTTAATGACTTTATTAGTTTCCCGCCACTTCTCCTTCTCATAAATCTGTAATCTCACACCAGCTGTCAGATTAAGTTCAATTTCATCCTGTTTGTGTCATCAAAGCGAAGTCAAATTTACACTATGAAAATTATTTAGCATTCACAGATTGAAGTGGCAGGTGTTTCCCTTTCTTTGCAGAACTGAAAATGGCAGATGGCGTGACACAAATGCTTTGTTCTTCAAAAACATATTTGCATTGATAAAAAACCCAAGCAAGAGGAAGAAAAATAATGACTGTGAAAATGTGCCACACAACAGATCATCTGATCACAGATTACTGATGCTGTGTGTCTCTGTGATCTCCTCCATGAAGGAAAATGAAAAAGCAAATGACATTGTTGCACTCTGGGTTGAGAAAAGTGTTTTATTTTAGGAAGAATTTAGGTAACACTTTATAATAACTACACACTTTTAGGCATTAATTAAGCATTAGTTAAGCATTAATAAATACTGAATTATCATTTATAAAGCTTTGTTCCTATATGGAAAGTCCCTAGGGTCGGGGTCAGGGTTACCACTAACGCTAACCCTTATATTAACTTGATGTGAGCTTCAGTTAGCTTTGCACAGAAATGTCCTGCAGAGGGAAACTTTGTACTTTGATACTTTGAGTACATTTCACAGCCTGTACTTTATTACTTTGACTTGAGCAGAGAAGTTAAGTCAGTACTCGGACTTTTACCAGTCTTTTTTTTACACAACTATTTGTACCATATCTGTAAGAATGTTTGTTCTTTTGCCACCTTTGACAACCTGTACTCAGGTAAAACACTCTCTGAATATAGATACAAATAAAATATTGTCCTATAATAATAATTCTAATATGTATGCTAATAAGTGAACATTGTTTCTAAACAGCCTATTACAATGAGTTCATTGAGATCAATCTTTTTATAGACTGAACTCATGATGTTAAATTGTAGAACAGAAGCAAACAATTGAATTTGACCCGACTTTAAAATTACAAACCTGTTCATGAGTTAACGACATAAAAAGTGTTAATTAATATAAATGACTGATTATTTTACAGTGTAAAAGAGCCTGAACGAGTCACAGCAGAAACTTAGAATTATAAAAAAAATGCTTTGTTTTCTGAAGTTAATGTTTTTATTGAAATTCTGGTTATTAAGATCTCGAATCTGAACACCCTGCCATCCATTTTTAGAAGAAAACACAAAACAGAGTGAAACATTTTTTCAGCCACGAGCTCCTAAAGCAAACATGTTGTCAACCTGCAGAAGAGTTTGAGCTGCCGAGAAAAGACATTTTTCCCTCCACATCAGCTGCAGACCTGCAGACTCCGTCATGCACGATGTGTCCTGACTGCCGTCTGACACACCAGACAAACTAGAATTTACTGCCTCAGGGGAATGTTGTCATGACGACCAAGTTTGATCATGTAGCCCGGTGAAAACAATACCATATTCATGAGTCATTTTGTTTAACTCTGGTGCGTTCGGATCAGATAAGTAACAAAACCTCAGTCGGGAAACACAAAAACTTAAGTCGAGACTTTCACTCAAGTTATTTTCTAATTTCAAAGTCATTTTCTGAAAAGGTATCTTTACTTTTACTGAAGTATGACTTTTGGATACTTCATACAAGACTGTTAATTAGCATCAAGTTTCAAAAGAATTACAAATGTTAGGTGAATATTCAGTCACATGTGGTTTGTGGGATGGCAGCAATCTCACTACTGCCTGGGCCCAATATCTCTTCTTCTTCTTCTCTGCCTCTTTTTGCCGCAAATAGTTCAAATCTCCCTCTGACTGCAACAACTCTTTCCTTTAGTTTCACATCAGTGCTTAGGCCAACCAGCAAACACCTTGTTATCCTTAATGTGTATGGATACATAAATGCAGACATATGTTACAAAAACTTTGAGGCATTTTTCTTGGAAGTTGTTTTGATGTGATAATCTGCATGAGATCCTGTAGTTTCGTCTTTATTGTTACAAAACAAGCAGAAATGACAAAATAAAGTTCAGTTAGTTCAAAACTTAAAAAAACAAACAAAAAACAAAACTTGTACATTTCCTTTAACATCGTCTGACTCCGTGATTGATCTGTTCAGACAACAACGTGTCACTTATCAGCCGCTGTTACAGTTTGTATTAAATGAGACCAGATGTCTGTGTGTAGTTAAACTACAGTATTGATATTTAATTTGAAAAAATGTCATTGTGCTGAACGCGGTCGTTAATCTCTGGCGGAATGGCGCATTTTTCTGTCACTGCGCGTATCGCGGCAGCCTCACACTTTCATCGGTACTTTTACTTTTTAGCTTCCGAGGAAAAAGCCCGTTTCCATTTCTGAGCATCATCGTGTGTTTTTGGTCTTTCCAAGAGAGAGAAAAAAAAAAACAAGATCTTTATTATTTCCCCCTGCGTTTCTTCTCTCCGCCTTGTTCCGCGCTGCGGAGCTGCAGTGATGTCAGCCTGCCTGGGTCATTTGAAGGTCAGCAGCCTCGGAGGGTTCATACAAAGTTCACTCGCATATATTAGGCAATTCAATCTTTCATTCTCGGTGGCAAAACTAGTTGGAAATGAGCTGCACGGGGGGACGGAGCACCTATTCGTCATCGGAGGGGAGAACACGTGCTTTTAAACGCCGTCCGCGTTATTTTGGATTTTAGAAAAGAAAGATCCTGCGGTTCAACGCGGGCTTCGCAGCTGCTTCCCTGGTGTCGGTAACCGGGACGGGGCGATTCAGAGAGAACACGCCGGGATATTATGACCACGGAGGAGTCCCGTTCACCCGTCCGTGCAGCGCGCTGACTCCACACGGTGCGAGAAAATGGCAAGCGAGCATTTGGAGGAAGCCGTGGAGCATTTCGGGTCGAAATAATTCATGATTCCGTTGCGGGACGAAGGAGAAGAAGAGGAGCGAAATCTGACGTGCCAAGAAGAAAAAGAGGGCGAAGAAGAAGAAGGGGGAGGAGGAGGAGAAGGAGGGGGGGAAGCAGCAGAGTTTGATGGAGTTGTGTGCGCTTATGCCGGTGATTTTTATCCATAACGCACAAGACTAGTTGAGCGACGCGCCGTCATCATGTTTGACTGCATGGACGTGCTGGCCGTGAGTCCCGGGCAGATGCTGGACTTCTACACGTCCAGCCCGTCTTCGTGCATGCTGCAGGAGAAGGCTCTGAAAGCCTGCATCAGCGGACTGGCGCACAGAGAGTGGCAGCACCGCCGGAGCGCACACTGTAGGTCCAACTTCTCCTCATCTCTCACTGTTGCTGCTGTTGTGCTTGTTGCCTCGCTGTGTGTGTGTGTGTGTGTGTGTGTGTGTGTGTGAGCTGAGTCCATCACACACACGATTCACCACAAGTTGCCATCAAAGGGCCTCCAGGTCTGAAAACGTCGAAAAGCCTCTTTTGCTCACTTCAAATCAGATAATTTGGGGGTTGTTCTCTAAGTGTGGGGAAACTCTTGGAAACAGGGCGCGAACGTAAATATTAGGAGGAGGAAGTCTTTAATATTAATAATAAACACAGAGGGGGGTATTTCGGAAGCAGCTGGGTCGTGTGATCACTGATAAAACATCTGGTGCGTGTCTGATCAAAAAGCTCGTTTCGATGTTCGATCCTCTCGAAAACTCTGCAGATTCTTCTCCCACACGTCATCCATCACTCCCACCGTGCGCCCTCATAAATTCTGAGCGGTGGAAGCCGCCCGGACCTGCTGATGGATGGCTTGTCTCAGATCAGCTCCGTCCAGAGAGCAGCAGGCTGGAGGAATGCAGAGAGTAAACACAGGCGGCGTTTCCGCACCTCCTCCCCGGCCGCACATGACAGGAGGGGCGGCCTGACGAGCTGCGACCTGCGCGCTCTGACACTGATGTAGACAAATGACCCCGCGGACTTTTCAACCAGATCAGCGCGCTGCTATCGGGACGTGTCGAGCTTTGGCCGAGGCTGATCGATGGACCACAGCTAGTTTTTGTCCCGGAGACAAAGTGGGAGCTGCATTCCGGAGAGTATCACAAGTGATTCCTCCTGTAGAGAAAAGCAGAAGTGAAAAGATGCTGATCAGAAAGAACACACAGCCTGAGTGACACAAGGCACCAAAGTGCAAATTCTGTCATGTTAAATTAAAATGATTTCTGCTGGAGAAATGCATTAAAATACCTGATGGAATGCGTCACCCCAGGGTCAGATATCTTTCAAACTTATTAGAGCTGCAAAGAATAATCGATTAATCAATCAATGGAAAATTAATCGCCAACTTTTTTGATAACGGATTCATGGTTTCAGTCATTTTTCAAACAAAAAAGTACAAAGCGCTGCTGGTTTTTGTCTCGTAAATGTGAGGATTTGCTGCTTTTCTGTGTCATTCATGAGAATAAATGAGGATTGATTAATCGATTGATAATGGATTAATCATGGATGTAATCGTCAGATTAGGAGATAATGAAAATAATCATTAGTTGCAGCTCTGAAACTGGTTATTGTCATCTTGAGGTGTGGATCAGTTGCAGTTAATCCACACGCGGCGCGCTCATGAGGCACTTGTCAGTGTTTGTTTTCACTGTCGCCCTGCCGCTGCTCCTGATTTATCCTCATCTGGTAATGACCGGCCTCCAGCTGTCATTCCTCACAAAGTGTTTGCTCAAGGGCACTCAGTCAAAAGAGGCTTTTATCGGTGGAGGGAAAGTGCAGAAACGACAACCGCCAGCTCAAACTTGAGCTCGCTCCCCCTGCAGCAGGTCAGCTTTTTGTGAAGACATGACAGAAAACTGCAACCGCAACATTTTCCTCACAAAGTCATCCACTAATGATTTTGTAGGTTTACAGAAAATAGTTCAAAACTTTGATCACAAGCTCCTGGGGTGCAAGAAAGCCTCTTTACATGACCTGAAACCAAGCAACAGTCCCCAAACCAAATATTTTTCATTAATTTAATATAGAATATAAAGCAGAGTCTGCACTAAATATGCTGGAACCAGCAAATATGTGGAGTTTTTGCTCGATACGTCACTGAAATGATCAACAAAACTGTCCATTAATATATTCATCAGCTGATGATTTTAGGTTTTCACTAATAATAATAATAATATTTATACAGCTGTGAGCTGTAAACTTTGAGTTCATTGGAGATGTTGATGTTAAAGTTGGTGAAAATGCGTGTGCCTGAAAACCACATAAAGTGATGCGACAGTTATTTCTTTAATTTCTTTGACCACATTTTGTAATTTTCTGATTTAAACAAACTCTGAGTCTCATTTTCCAACATATTGGATCTGTTTTATCTTTTATTTCACTTTTCCGTGCAGGTCAGGCTGTGCACCTGACCGA
The DNA here is from genome assembly GCA_029783665.1 of Naso thynnoides. NCBI lineage: Eukaryota > Metazoa > Chordata > Actinopteri > Acanthuriformes > Acanthuridae > Naso > Naso thynnoides. Next base: position 23,849,361 of record JAQLOL010000008.1, read on the forward strand.
GGTCGTGAGTCGTCCTGCACACCTGGTCAGAAGTTTAAACCTCAGAAACGTCTTTAATTGTTTTCTTGCTTTTTGGATATTTCCATTATATGTTAGCTTAATTATCAGAGTAAAAAAATGTAAATCATCATCATTTACATCATCAGGTCTTACATGAAGCTCTCGTCACCTTCTCTGTTTCCTAATGCTCAGGATTTCAGTCCTTATCTAACTGCATTCTGTCACAATCTGCCTCCTCTCACGTTTGTTTTAAATTTCTTATTGCTCATAACGTCAATCATTTTTTTTCAAGGCAAGAGAAAAAAAAATCAAACTTGTAGAAAACCATCCGTTAAAAGTTTTTCATTAATCTCTAAAACATTCATCGATAAAAACCTAGTTTCTTTAAATCCTTAAAGGGAATAATTCACTTAAATATACGCGTATGTGAAATTATTAAACCCAATGATGAATTTATTTTCAGCCTGAGGAGAACCGTCAGCTGCAGGGTTTGATTCTGCTGCCTTAAATAGATATTAGATTAGATCGGCTGGATTTCTGAGTAGAAGTGCATAAATGAGCTGTGACGCTGTGGCCTTATTCCACCAACACGGAGGTCAAGTTCACGTCCATGCGGCTCCGTTCGGTCCTCACACCGTCAGTAGATGCTACGTAAAGGGTTTTTTTTGGAAAGATGCTGCCTTCTTCACACTTCAGGACAAAATGAAATATATTGACCAAAAACACTTAAATCTGTATATAACAGTATTAAAAAAAACACGTTCAAATGTATGTAATGATTGTTGTAGCACTCCTCTGCCTCTACACACACACACACACACACACACACACACACACAGGCTTGCTAAGTAAATTCCCATAAAAACCACTCGGCTGTGGTAGCTGCACCTTTTTGTCCTTATTTATACCGAAGCTGCTGAGTCTGTTTGATCAGATTTTCTTCATTAATGAACTGATTCTCATGGTCGCAGAATTCGGCGAAGTGAAAATCTATAAATAATGTTTTGGTTAATAAAACTTGAAGTCATTTTCCAAAACCCTTCCAATACTAAAAGCATTCCAGTGTTCTGATTGGTGATGCAGTCAGGAAATCAGCGGCCTTTAACACAAACGCTCGCACCGCGCGGCCTTTTCAAACAGAACTGATGAAGCTCTGAACGGGACAAAAGCAGATTCAGTGATTTTCTCTCCATGAATTCGTCCTCGGCCCGTAAAGCTGCGCGCTGGCCCTGTGTGCTTTCAGACACAACACCCCTGCCCCTCTCCTGCTTGAATGAGACGCTGTTTAAATAAGACTGTGATGGGAGAAAGCCTCTCGCAGGGTCATTGAAATGTTGCCTTATTAATTTATTTGTTCAGGATAATGGAAACCTCCTGGGTGTTAATTAGCTGCATGGACACCGAGCCGACCATTAATGCACTTCCTCTTCCAGTTTAGATGTTAATTAAGAATGATCAAGGACCTTCTTTACACAGATAAAACGGGCTTTGCTGCTGCACGTGATCCGCACTCTGTGTAAAGAGACAAATGAATTTCACGTTGAAAGCATCGAGTCATTTTATCTCATCAAAACAAATCCAAAAGCTATCAGAAGAGTAAGTGGAGATGTGATTGTCTATAAACACGCTGCTATTGTGACTTAAAAAGACAGAGTGTGATGTTGCGGCGTGATGCGTGTTGTACAGCTGATGTGTGTTATGGGATAATTGGGGCCTTTTTGTCTTCAAGGCTGAGGCGCCTCTGATACGGACATGAAAGGCCATTAGCACAGCTTGCACACCAGGCTAATTTAGTGGGCGTGTGAAATGAAAGGCCGATGGGGGGAAATAAAAAGCGATGTACCACAGTGAAATGAAAGGAGAGCTCTCTGATGCCGGGCATGTTTAATCGACATGATTAGGACGGTGTCAGGGTCCCACCAGGGTTACACTGATCCCGTGTGTCTGCAGCGATGCTGGCCTTTTAATAAATATCAAATAACACGTCAGCCATCAGCTCTGCTCGACCACAGCTGCAGGAAAAAAAAAGCCTCTTTTCATATTTTGTTCTTAAAGGATGATTAATTTTGCGACTCAGTTTTTTAAAAAGTCTTTAAAAGCAGCTTAACTCACAAATATGATATTTTTTTTATCTGGTTTCTGTGACAAATTTGACTTTCTCATGATGGTTTAATGTCTGTTTCAGGGACTTTCCCACCTTCATGAAAAGAAAACACTTTATTTTTTGACATGAATACAAGGTGAATTCATTTGTAAAACACCCGACTAAACCAGGAAGTGCAAAGCACTTTACATAAGAAACAAAAGGTGTTGGAGCGAGAAAAGCAGCATGAAAAGAGGGAAATCAATACAGTTTAAAATTAAAAATAACTAAATAAAACAGAAGATAGACAGACATAGGCTTAAATGAGGAAATAGCAGAAAACTACATTTTATTGGAAATACTTACAGATGTTTAATAAATGATTTATAGACTCTAAAAAGTGCAAGTAAAAATACACAGATATACTTTCAAGTATTTGCAGTTGATAGTTTTTGTACCACAGCCCACACTTAATGGGTTATAGTTGGTCATAATTACCTCAATAAACATCTATAAATAGCATCTGCTTACAACTGCATTGTAGTGTTATAAACCATTTGTTAAATGTTTATATACTGATACTAAACGATAAAGGGGCTGATGAGATGAAGTCTCGTCCCCTGTTTAAACTCAGCAAACAGAAATGTTCTAACCCTCGATTCAAAGGAACGCAGGGCAGATTTGCGTTTTTTTCCTGGAGTTTGTTCCAGGTTTGTGCTGCGTACAGAGTGAACACTGCAGACAGAAAGCAGACACGACCCCGAGCAGCCGAGAGGTCTGGACACAACGGAGACGCACACAGGAAGCCAGCACACACATCTGAGACATGAACTGATGAGGTTCACTTTCTTGGTCTCAGCGAGGACTCTGGCAGCAGCTGTATGACACACTTGCAAACACACGCTTACAGTAACGGAAGCACGGGCGAGCGTTTCTGTTCAGGCTTGTACTTTAGCCGTCGCTCTGTATTTGGGTCACACTAGGCTGATTTTGTAAACGTCTTAGTGTGGATGTCGAAATTTCAGTCGGAGTCCAGAACTAAACTTCCCTGGCCTGAGTTGTTAAAGACGGACGTTGACTTTTAATCCTTCTGCTTTGGCACCAAAACCTACAGAGGCCATGAAAATAAAAACACAACGGCAAAAAGAACACAACAACAAATCACAAAGCACAACCACAAAAGGAAAAAACAACAAATTGATGAAACACAACAACAAAAAACTCAACTGCGATTTGTTGTTGTGTTTTCCTTTGTTTTCTCTTTTTGTTGCTGCATTTCATCCAGTTATTGTTGTGGTTTTCTTTTTGCAGTCATGTTTTCATTTTGTGACTGTAACTGGCTCTTCAGAGCCACCATAAAAACAAATTCTTTCTACATTGAAAACTGAGGAATGAAGAGATCAGACATCAAGTTGCGCCTCATGTTTGTTATGAAAGAACTCAAACCTTGTTGAAACACAAAATGCCACAAATATCTGCACAAACACTGGTATATTTTCAGAAGTGGCTGTACGCTCGAACAAAGTTTGTCCTGAATTATTATCAGATAATCATGAATGTAAGATAGTGTCAGAGAATGTTGAAACACGTTGGGCCCAGCTTTGGTCTTTTTAGGATCAATTTCAGCTCTTTTGTGCCCTTAAATTGAGTTTTGCACATTTACTAAAACATAAAATGTTTGAGGTCAAATTATTAAAATATTGATTATAAATATAAGATGCTTTTGCTCCCCAATGAGGCAAGTGTAGTTTGATCTAATTACTGTTTCCACACAAAAATAAACTGCAATTTTTAAAATTTATGTGTGCATAAAATAACAACAATTTAAAGATTGCAAATACCAGCTGATGATTACATTTAGTCTAAAAACCATCAGCCTGCTAAAGCAGTGAGACTTCTGCCCTCATGTTTAAATAAAAGAAATCAGCCTCAGTGGAAAATTATTCTCTACATTTCTGTTTGAAAATGACTCACAGTTCTTTCCATATTTTATGTCTCCCTGCTAAAACATTCTAATCGTTGAACTGGATTTTTTTTTTCTTGTGTGTGCCACACCCGTCCCACAGCTCCCACAGCTCCCAGCCTCACTCCTTTTAACTGGTTCCTAACGGAGCCGACACCAGAATCCAGTTACAGCTACAAGTGCCGGCAGGGGGGAATAAAATCATGCAACCGATCTGCTTCTAAGGCCACAAAGTCCTGCGCGTGAAAAAGAAACCTCTGGCATTTCAGCCACCTCACTTCTCTCCGACGCTCCTTCCCTCAGCCTCCTGCTCGTCATTGGCCATGGCCGTCTTAGTTTCTCGCTCACTTTTTATGGGAGCTTTGAAGTGACTTGCACCTGTTGTGTTCGGCACTGCTGCTTCCCGTCAATGTGCAGCCTGACCTCGGAGCTGCTGTCACCCCGGGGTCACTGTGAGGTCACAGAGGGAATCTAGAGGAAAGGATGGGGGAGAGTTTGGTCACATGACTGCCTGGGAATCAGTAAACCCAAACCCTAGAGGCCTAATTAGGCCTTCAGTAAATACAATTATCTAGAAATAAAGTCCAAGTTTGGATGTTTTTTTCTGTCAAATGTAGAGGAGAAGGCTGATGAAAAGCAGATTCTCACCAGAGCTTTCCCTCACCAGACAGAAAGTCAAATGACTGCTCCTCACTGTTATTTTCTTTTCCTGGAGTGTTTTAAGCTTCTCCAAATGTCGCTCTCTGTAAAACGCATCGGAAAGCTAAAGCTGCTTCTAATTTGGTGTACTTTGGGTGAACTTTGACCATTTCCTCTGACTGGGCTGGCTGTATGGGAGCTGTGCGCTCCTGCAGAGAAAACCTAAAGGGAAAAACACTTCCAGACTGGATGGAGCGTCAGCTGAGTGGAGGAGGAAGAGGAGGAGGAGGAGAGGGGTTGGTCCCACCGACTGGGAGTAATATTCCTCTAATCCTCGCTGGCTGTGCCCACCGCTCCACACCCAAATCACCACAGCTTTCTCCTTAACACAAACCAAACACACAAATACCCCGAGGAGCTTCAGGAAATGCCTCTCTTTCTCTCTTTCTCCCCCCCCCCCCTTCCTCTTTTTGCTCTTCTGGGGATCTGTTGTAATTTGTCTGGGTTAATTCAGTCACAGTGATTTATGGCTCTTGCTTTCAATTGATTTGTATTTAAATTAAAATTAAGCATTAGATTTTTAGTGCACCTTTTCTTTCCATTACATGCAACAGAAATGCAGCTTTGTCCTAATTTTCCAGAGCGGCATCATTGTGTTAAATTGCCTGTGTGCAGCGACAGACTTTGCTTCAGGTTCTTTGCCATCTGTTGGTCATGTGGACCATGTGGGCAGAGTTCTACATGTCACTGGTTTTCAGACTGGAGGACCTGCACATGAGGATGTAGAGGGCACAGAACGGAGAGATGACGCTGCAGCTCGGGCATTTATTTCTATATCACCTTTTAGAAACCTCACGTCCTGTCTCACTCTGCACATTTTGGACAGATGTAGTATTTTCACGCTGACTGAGGTGCTGTTGTGTGTTTTTGGAGGGCTGCTGCCAACAGCCCATAGACATTTTTGTGGGAATGACGTTTTTTGGCATATTACATTTTTGTCTTAAATCTGGCATGTAATGGCACATTTTGCACACAGTGAAATTATCAAAAAAATGTAATTTTAGTCTTGAAAAATCCACTGTTCATATTAATATACAGCAAATAATAAATAACTTATCATTATTGCTATTGGAATAATAACACATGCTAATTGCAGAAACATGGGATCATTTTGAAATAGCTAAAACTAAGGGTGTCATAATTAGAGATGTTCTGATACCGTTTATTTCCTTTCCAATATCAATTCTGATACCCAAACTTCTCGCCGGCCAGGACAGAACACTGATCCGAAACTAGCACAGAAAAATGACAATATCCTTAAAAATGTAAGGTGTGCTAATAATTTAGTAAAAAAAAAAAATTAAATAAAACAATACAAAACAGCAGTGCAACAGCAACTTAAAAACTAAAATTTAGGAAAATCTAATTCCTTACACACCTCAGTGCTGTAAGTGGAAAAAAAATGAGTGCCGCTACTCCCCTCATTCACCTGTTGGTGTGTTGGTATCAGGTGGCCGGTATCGGCAAATCATCAATTAGTTTTCTTAAAATAATTTCATTGTGTTTTAAACATGTCTGAAATAAACTTTCATTCATTTATTCATTCAAGTAATAATTCTGAATTTCTACAGTGAATAAAAGACGAGAAGATAATTCTGATTTTCACAAAATTAATCAGCAAGGGCAAGCGCTGTCTCTCAAATTAATTTAGCCTATTAAACCAGTTTTATTTTCTGCCTCAGTATTAGACTATATATCTTTGACTATCAGAGAGCTGTGTCATTATCTGACGCCATTCCAGTTTTTGTTCTCTCTGAGCCATGCCAACATAACTGTCTATTTTTTTATTCCTTTGCTTTTACTTTTTTATCCAACATTATTGTGACTTATGAGTTAGCGTTAATGTGACGATCCACTTCACAAGACCCAATGAGTGAGCGCCACATGGTTCGCGAGAAAAAAAAGAAGCGAGCGTCATGTAGTGCATCCTTATGTAGTTTAAGTGTCATTATGAATCGGCAAGAGACACTCTGATATGGAGAGGACAGGAAAGGGTACTGGGAGCTTGTGAGACGTCCCTGTGCACCTTAAAATGTCCCGGACAGCCAGGGGGTAAAATCCAGAAGTGAGGGTTCTGCATACCGCTGTGTACTGGCCCAGTTAAAGTGTACTGGCCCAGTTAAAGTGCCGTGTAAAATATTATCAAAGCTAGACACTTAGCTTTCTCCGTCAAACCTACTTTCTTCTTCGCTGCTCTGTAAATTAGTTGACAGTGGCAGTGCAGAGCAACTTCTTGTGTACTTTAGAGTGGCAAAGAAGAAGTGATTTCAGGTGACTAACATCAGTTAGAGGTAACTAAGCTAACTGGGTACGGTTTAGCAACTAATAAATTACATTATTGAATCGGTGCACAGACTGATGCTCTCACAGATACCAGCATTTTCGAAATACAAACAACTTTAGACATTGTAGAAACACAAGATCAGACAGGTTATAAAAAAAAAAACGTCCATAAAGAAAAGAGAAAAAATGACTTTGACCTGCTGTATTTTCAGTCAGTGTTCCTGTGCAATGAAGGGGCTATTATGACATTATCAGTATCCTCACTTTTAAAAGATTGGTTAAGATTTTTTCTAGTCTATCCTAAAGCATTACTTACATGCCAACAAAATAAATTACTTACTGAATTTTCATTTCCTGCTACTTTATACTTTTACCACTACAGTAATATTAAAAAATATTGTACTTCTTACGGTTAAACCAATCATAAAAAGAACCTTTGAACATAAAACAGTGAGACTAACAGAAATGACAGAAACCATCTTAAAGCAATAATATTACAGCGCTTTCAGTTGTTCATGTAAACATGTTCTTTTTAAAGGCACAAATGTTTTTAGTAGGGCTGCTATCGTCTAAACGTGGCCTTAGTTACACATGAAGTCAACTTTTCATTTTATGTTACTTCTTCACACTGTATGCATCAAATATTGAAACTGTGGTGACGGTAAAAATGAAAGGAACAGGCTTGACTTGATGTGAAAAAGTCACAGAGTGTCTTAATCTGATCCAGACATGATGAGATTGTCTGATCATGCGCTGTGTTAATTTTTTCCTGTGTTCCGGATCCGTTTCAGATTTTGCAGTTTTCGTGTAGTTTCATCAGCTCTGGGTTTTTCTGAGCTCATCCCTCATACTGACAGGCTTATACCACTGACACTAACAAAAGACAGTATCGGCCCAGTATATTGGCTTGCTCGTAGTGTCAGTAGCCTCAGTCCCAGTGGACGGTCCAATCAGAGGAGCTGTTTTCTCTCGTCTCTCTTTCCTCTCATTCTGCCTGCAGCCTTCAACAGGGAGTCTGTGCTTTCCTGTTTGACCCCAGCGGCAGGTTCAGCCAGAGGCTAAGGGTTCAGCAGCCGCAGATTTTTCACTGCCTACTCTTAAGCCAGACTCTCGGTGTGCACTTGTCTGTCACCAGTCTTTATTCCTCTAATGGAGCTTTCTGTGTATGTTAACATGCAGGGAAGTAGACTCAAAGTTTAATCACGCAGAAAATGGAAAAAGGCTCCCCTGCACCTGATAGGGCCCTTACACCACCATTCAGGTACTCATTGACCACCCCCCTCCTTGCACCTCCCCCCCCACACACACACACTGTAAGGGGTGTAATGAATCTACGTTTATGCGTCCCATCTGTCTGCAGGTGGTCACACTGCCTCCCAGATGCAGCCATGAGTTTCAAATAGGCGCCAGGGCCAAATTGTTGGCGCTGTCTCTCCTCAGTGTGCGGCTACCCAGCCGTCACAAATGTTCCAAAGGCATATCAGTAGTAAAAGTATTTTTCCTCTAGATGTATGTTAAAGTGTGCCACACCATCTGGGAGGGCTAATACACATTGTTTTTGTGCTCCAGTGGTCATATATCCTCATCTTCATCTCAGTCAAACACCTTGTTTCGCCTATTGCGCGTTCGATAAAGAACGAGCCAGCGGTTTCTCTGTGGAGAGGAGAGAAAGGGACCGACCGCTGCGTTTTACCAGGCGACCCAACACACAGTGGGTTCCTTGGTTGTTCTGGAAAGGACTTTAAAGCAGTGATGGAGGAGAGTTATGAATATAAAGATACACGCTAAAGCCTACAGATCACAGTGCATTCACTTCATTCATTAAACAAACAAGGACCCTCGTAACAATTTAGGACAAGTGGAGAACATGTCTCTTTGAATGTTAACATTAAAAGTAAAGATGGTTTTTTTTGTCAGCTTCGAGTTCGGGTTAAACCCTGCAAACTGTTGACAGCTGCTGTTTCCAGACCAGCCATGGACTTTAGCTTAGCAGGCCAGGCTTGCTAGTGCTCATAATAACTATAAGTAACTCAATTTAAGCAGCTAATATCCAATAATTATTGAAGGGTTACCGATGCAGATGTAACATTCATTGTGCTTGTTAAACTGTGAGGGGTTCAACGAGGATTGAGGACACCCAAACAGTTTTGCATTTGAGGGTGGCGTTTAGCGAAGGGCCAGTTCTTCGACCATGATCTAGTACTTGTCGGGACCGAGAGGCAAGGCTCACTACGTCTTTTAACGTTAATGCCAGGCTGCTTGAATGTGTACACATATCACTAACTCATCACTGACTCACTCGCTATTGCTTGCTCTCTGTCAATCATCCCTGTTGTCATTGATAATCCACCGTTTCATAATGTCCGTTCCCAGCTTATCCATCAGGAAGTCCTCTTCAGTTTCCTTTAGAATCAGCAACTTCAGGCTATTTGCTTTCTTAGCTGTGAACATGGACAGCAGCTCTATTCTGTGCTCACAAGTCATGGTCTTTTTGTATAGTCCCTCCTGAACTGACTGCTGCAACTTTGTGTGGCACTCGTATAACTCTGACGTTACGTTGCGTCTTTGTAAACTTTCAGGCATTTTTTCTGCTGTTCGGGTAACGTTAACGTTACTTTGTTAGCTGTAAACTAGCCGCAGCTATTGCTATCAGCTGATAATAATCTTCTGTCCGGGTTTCGGCACCAAAAAATGTGAGGACTTTAACTTATTTAAAAAAAAACAACAACAAAAAAAACAGAACTGGAGTGTCACATTTCATTTCTGAACTGTTAATGAACAACTGCATAAACAAAAACACGGCATTGTAATGTTTACCTCTCCTCTTTCACGAGAAACTTTTTCTTCTTCTGCTACTTACAATTTCTATTTTGTTGACTATAACTATACCTTACTGCCACCTTGTGGTCAAAGCAGGGTTGGGAAGGTTACTTTGGAAATGTAATGGGTTACCCTATTTGAAAAAGTAATGTAACTATTTCAATTACTTTATAAATAATGTAACCTGTTACATTTGATTATTTTCTGATTACTTCTCGAAAATTTCTAACAAATGTTTTCAACTGTTAACTGTTTTCAAATGTTTATACCAGACAATGTTCATGGCAGACATAGTGCGCTGCAAATTCAAACAAACAAACAAAAAATAATCAAAAGCATCAGAATAGCACCAAACTTTACTAAACGGTCTTGACTGGAAATGGCAAAAGCACTGTGTGCATCAAAAACATGCAAAGCAATAAAATAAATATTATTTAACATATAGCCTAAAGCCTTTACAGAAAATATTCAGATGTAACCCCCTTTGTAATCACAACATTTTCAAAAGTAACTGTAATTTAATTACACATTCTTTCCTAGTAACTGTAACTGACTACACTTACATTTATTTTGTAATTAAATCATGTAATTTCGTTACATGTAACTAGTTACTCCTCAACACTGAGTCTAAGTTAGTCTCTTTCAACTGAGAGGGAAAAACATTCAATTGAATACTAATTTTGCAGTCGATTGCCGCGGTAACGATTGAAGCTTTGATGTGTTTGGGTCAGCCCAAGGCTTTTGTGCCTTTTTATTTATAGGACAGCTGAAGGGTTGGACAGGAAATGAGAGGGAGAAAGAGCGGATGACATGCAGCAAAGGGCCACAAGGTGGGATCGAACCTGTGGACGCTGCAATGAGGACACAGCCTCTGTGAGTGGGGCGTCCGCTCTGCGGACTAAGCCACCGAGGTTCCCTGATGAAAAGGTATCTGATGGACTCAGGCAGAAATGCTTTAAAAAACCAAGATGCACTAAAATCAGATTTGTGATCTGGCCAACAGAGACTCAAGTATATCAGGTGAAACATTAAGAAGTCTCTGAAATTAGACGAACACAATATCTAGAAAAACATGTTTCTATTCCTTAAAGTTCTGCTTGGAAAAAAGTAGTTTTGGTATTTGTGTCTCCAGCCCAGCTTGTACTTGTGTGCTACATTAGTTATATGCATAGAACAATGCACAAAATGCAACAGCACCCCGTCCTCCCTCTCCTTCCCATCAGATGGCTTTGTGTGTCACACCACTGGCTTCCCTCCAGTATGGAGTCTCACCATACATCTGCTTTATGTGCAAGCTGCTTGTGGCTGCTCTCTGCCAGCAGCAGAGGGAAACCATTTGGAGCAATAAGATGACCCGACTCAATGAAAACCAATGTCTTTCTGTCTGTACTCATCAATGAAACCAGGTCGCACTGCAGTTGTTAAAGAATGGAGAAATACTGAGGCTGACTTCCCCGGCTGAAGTTGTTTACTCTCAGATGAATACTACTTGAAATTCAGACCAGCAAACTTTCCTAAATCCTAATGCAGCACCATTATGTCAGCTTTATGCAAGTGTACTTAAAGATTCTGCTGAACTTTTAAGCAGTCGACGCTGTCACCGTTTCATAACGAGTCACAGAGACTTCTGCTTGCTGCCCAAACTCCTCCTTGAACGCAGATAAGAGAGGGAATCGATAGATTTAAAAAATCATCTCATTCTAATTAACCTTGGTGGCCATCTTACTTCCTCATCCCTCATTGCAGAGGTAACAGTCATCCTCACGTACCGGCCTGTATTTGCCACAGACTTGTTAAGTCTTCCCTCGAGCCACTGAAGTTGCCAAATGCAAAGCTGCAAATTCAACATGTGCAAGTAGTCACATAGGGTGAATGTACCCGCAGATTAGATTAAACCGCCAGGGAATTCCATGCAAGGACGGGGGTTCAGTAATTATAAGAGCTTGTCCCTTACCATCAGTAATTGAGTTTACTCTGATGAAGTACGGAAGAAAGTAATCTAATCAGCAGAGATGCTGCAGACACTGTTCTCCATTCGTCCAGTCCCTCAGACTGTTGCTGGGTCTCTGCATACATTCAAAGTCTGCTTCATTTTCATTTCAATGTGCTAAGTGTGTTATGATTGCTTATTGTCTACCTTGAAGTACTGTCAGTGTTTTTGTATCTGCAGATCCTGAGCACACTCGCATTAATGTTAACTCTCCCACCGGCTTTGTGGTGAGGCTGGCTTTACCAAAACAAAAAAACTGTATAATTTTTTCCCAAAGGGTCGTCCACTACTTCCTTCATGTCGCTTCACCAGAAAGCTTTAGCTTGTTTGTTATAATGAAAATGTAATTATTTTCATCATAACAAACTGGAGCACAAATTCAACAGTTAGATACATTTATTTTTCCAATTATCTAACGGAGTCTAACACAACAGCAGTTCAATAGAGTCTTTTTTCAAGAAAGTTGTAAATTGAGTTTTTTTTAAGAGGTGTTGAGTCAACTTTGTCGAGAGTCTGACGGCTGTTTGTGTTGCGGTTGAACTGGATTGCATTTGTTCGCTGATGTGTTTCTGACATGCAAGTCTACCCTCACCGACGCAGCTTGGAGGGACAGAGCAGCATAAACAAGTCTCACTGTAATAAATGAAATGCAGTCAATGTCTGTGAATTATTGCACAAGTGTTTTATTAAGTTGCATAAGATTTAGCTGGGTGTAAGGTAGCTCACACACGGGCATAAACTCAGTAAGTACCAGCGAGTGTTGAGCCAGAAAAAGACGTCTCACACACTGTTCCAGCTGCCTGAACCGATCTCACCAGCAGCTCTCTTTAGGGCTGCTACAACAAGTTAGCTGTTGCTACAGTTACTGAATGATGAAAAAAAGCAGTGTAAGGCAATGCAATGTAAACATATGCAACTGTATGAATCTATCTATACCATGACCAATGCAATTTCAATATTATACCTATTTTTTCCAAAGAAGAGATTGAAAGTATTTTTTAATAACACACAAACACAAGTTTGGGTAATCATTTATTTCAGCCTTACTGATTTCAAATTTTCAATGTCCGTCCTTCCTCTCAAAAATAAATAAGGAGCAGCCTCTTTGAACCAGCCTCCTCTAGAAGAGAAATTCTGCACACACACTTCTGCCACAGTAGGCCTGTACATGGAGTGCTTCTTCACATAGAGTGTGAAGAAGCAACATGTAAACAATGACATTTCTTTAAATAAAGAATAAGTAATAATAGTTCACCACATTTATGTAGCACGTTTGCTCAAAGACACCCTATACAGACACAGGATACAACGATTTATTGGCTTTGAAAATGTTTTGAAGAAGGAAATGCATTCAACAGGTTTATCAGACTTCAAAGATACGCAAAGTGTTTGTGTGTTTATTTACAAGAGGGCAGCTTTATGATAAACTCATACATAAACTGAAAAAGTAATAATTCTGTACAGTCCTGCTTTAAGCTAAATGCATTAGCATGCTAACATGATCTCAATGCCAATGCTAGCATGCTGGTGTCATTGAAGTTATCACACTTGATTCTGGGAGGAAAAATTCCCAAATGTTGTGGCAATCCAACAATTACTCCGATTTCTTTGTACCAAATTGCTGGACCAGCCAAACGACTTGTTGAGCAAACACTGTCTCTGTGAGAGATCAGCGAGCTTTTAAGACTCTACACTGTAAAGATTTGGTTTCTGAACTGAAAAAAAAAAGTTTGATCCAGTAATTTCACATCTTTTTACACAAGCTAAACCATCTACCAAAAAATTGTTCTTTTCATAGTTTCAGCTACGGACTTCATTCAAACTTTAAACAAGACAGAAGACTTTGACCTTTTATCTTGCATTCATGTTTTTGCTATCTTGTACTGTTTTTAATATAATACAGTTATAGTTTTATGCCATTTTTGTCCCTCTTCAGATTTTGTGGTGGGTGTGTGTTGCATAATTTTCAGCAGGCTAGAGTGGGTGATGTCATTGGTAGAGTGGAGAGGCAGTGAAACGTAAATTAAAAATCTCAGAAACAACTCCCAATAAATCCCACAACTTTGGCAAAAACACACTTAAAAACATCAGAAAACAGTTGGAAATTTTGTGAGAGTTCTTGTGATACAGGTTTGGAAGCAGTCAGACTTATACTTTAGTATCTACAAGCCTCAGTTTGACAAGAGTTCACTAGTTTCTAAAAAAGAAATAAATTTGTTCAGCAAGTCCTTGTGGAACTCTACATCCAGTAGTTTTGTCAATGTGACTCACAGTTTTGCTGAAATACCCACTTGTTCGAGGTGTGCAGTCAGGGCGATTTCTCTCTCTGAGTCAGATCCAATATGAAAGTTTCAAATTACAGTTAAACACAGCTGGTGTTGATTGGCTAATTAAACACACGTGCTTAAATATCTCTGTGAGGGCATTTCCAACTAAAGCAAACAAAAGCGCACAAACTCTGGTTTTGATTATATTATGGGGATGCTGTTTAAAAACTAAGAGTCTCTGTGGGGACTGGCTAATAATCTTTACTGAGCAATCACACCATTGGTTTGGTGATCTGGCATGAAGTATCAGGCACACACAAAATTTCTAAAAGAAATTTTTTAGTTTGGTTGTTGTCTCTCTCTCTTATATGTCTAGTTTGAACTGAGACAGTTGCATGATGTGAAAACACAGAGATCTCGCCATACTCTCAGACTGCGTCACTTACTACCAGCTTTCTGTGGGTATTGTGACATTTTTTACAAATAGAACACAAGAAGTTATTGATTTTTACCCCAAAGTTTCCAACAGCAGCTTTAACTGTGACTCCTGCACATTTCACGTGACTGCTAATATTAGACTGCAATTACATGTTGTCTTCTCATTAATCAAATTGTGCTTGAACCAGGAAAAGAGGGTGTACAAGTTAAGAGTACCGTCTGATTAGCCACAACACAGTCAGCCTGCCAGCATCAAACCACACATTAAAGCGATGCTACTGTGTCAAGTACGTGGAGTTTTCCTGTGACATCTAGATTGACCTAACTAATACCATCGAGTGAATGTCTGTGCAACAGTGTGTGGGCCTTTGAAACGTTCAGAAAACAACTGCACAAGGCGGTTTTGAATCATGCCTTGTTTCCTGGTTTTAAATATGAATGTCCTTTTCTTGTTCCAGATGTCAAAATGAATTATTCAGTCATATGAAAACAAGCCCTTCATCTTCTTTCTTCTCTTGTTTGCATTCCCGGCAGCCATTGAAACACAGAGCACCAGTTCTGAGGAGCTCGTCCCCAGCCCGCCGTCCCCGCCACCGCCCCCCAGAGTCTACAAGCCCTGCTTCGTCTGCCAAGACAAGTCCTCTGGATACCATTATGGTGTCAGTGCTTGTGAGGGCTGCAAGGTAGGACTCGCTTACCTCTTCGGACTAAGTGGTGTGGTTTGTTTTTTTCACTGTGCCGCTGAGTGAACTCAGATTATTAAAGGCTGAGGTGTTTTTATGAACACAAAAGGCTTTATTTAGCATTTTGATAGTCTCTGAATGAAACTGAAAGCTATGTTTTCTTAGAACGAAAACCAAATTGTGGATTTAATGTCTAAACTGCTGGTGTGAAACTGACCCAATCATTGCCATTCATCCAAGTCTACATCATGTGTTGAAGTTAGTTTTGCTATTGAAGCCTTTCCTTAATATGTAAATTAAACAGTGTTACAAGGGTTTTATTCAGAAGTGTTATAGCTCCCCTTTTTGAACTTTTGAATCCCCGTCTCTTGAACTTTGGTGTCTCATGGTGGCTCAGTTATTAGCACCGTTGCTTTACTGAAAAACTGATTGAAAGGAATTTTTTAGTGGTGTGCATGTTCTCCTTATTTATATGTGGTTCCCTTCAAGTCTGTTTCCTTTTAATGTAAAGACGCAATTTACAGGTAGATTGGTGGCTGTAAAGTAGAGCCTGACCTAAAGATATTTCTGGGTGTTGTTAGCTTATATTTGTATTATACTAGCATGTATGTTTCTGTCCAATTATAAAAGGGATACACCAACTTTTTTCCCCCCTTTTTGTTATTTGCCTCCCTTCTGAGTCCCAGACAAGAAGATAGACGCCATTCTTTGGACTGTGTGTGCAGTAACAAGGAAGAGACGGGCAGAGCTCACCCACTGCTAATTAGCTTAGCTCAAA
>JAQLOL010000008.1:23865464-23881203 GCA_029783665.1 Naso thynnoides
CTCCACCTGAAGTCATCAGATAAACTTTCCAACAACTCTAAACAGTCCTGTGTGCTTGTTGTGACTTGTTTATTTACCACATTAGGTTATTTTTAGACTAAGATTAGCAGGTTTTGTCATTTTAGAATCAATCAAGGAGAATGGCAGAATTGTACGTTCAGTATCTACGATGCCGTAGAAAAACAGATACAGTCGGGTTTTAAGGCTGTTGGCATCGACTTGGTACCAAAGTATCGGTTGTCATGACATCCCTGTTTGCTTGCAGTCAAGGAGCACTGATATTCCACACTTGTTTTTTGCAGTCTAACAAATCTCCCCTGAAATTTATTGCGATAAGGAGTACAAAGATGCTTAGGGGCAATGTGTCGGAGTAAAGGTATCCATTTTATTTAGGAAATTCAGTGGAGTAAAAGTGAATGTTAAGTCAATAACAAAGTAAAGTACAAATCTACTTAAGTACAGCAGTGAAGTATTTGTGCTTTGTTATATTACAACATTGCCCGAATGTAGTAGATAAATATAGATAGATAGATATATTTGACAGAATTTAAACATTGCAAGTTAATTTTAGAAACAGGCTTCAAGAAAAAAGGATTGTCAAAGATTAAAATTAAAACAGAACAAACAAAAAACCCCAAGGTTTATTTCCAAACAGTGACTGTGTGAGTGGTTGTATCAGTGAAGTAAGAGAAAGTGATGTTTGAATTATTTGCATGAAGAGCTTCACATTTATTTGGGTTAATATTAAAACGAGTGAAATAAGCCTGTGTGGATACATAAAAATAGACTCATGCATTAGGGTAGCATTAAAGGGTCACTTCACCCATTTTACAGAAACATCTCACATCATCTCTGGCTAATTAGCAACACAGAGATGTTTGTTTTCATTTGCACACGTTTTTAAATAAGCGTCACAAATTCTGTTCCATTCACCTAAAGTGTTTTGGGTTGCAGCAGATAAATAACTGTGGGCTAACTGACACAACGTGGTGACATGTGACAGCAGCTCCTCTCGGTGTATTCTGCCTTTCTCACATGCTCTACTCTTCCTCCAACATCTGCCCTGCCAGCACTTGTCAGTCTTCTCCCACTTACAGCAGCTGTTGCTAGGCAACCGCTCACACACCCGGCATGCTCATAGATATGTATAAACAAAATTCAGTGGTGTAGTCAGTAATAAGCTGCTTAGTATACTGTACCTTTGAAAGCATAACTAAATATTAATGCAACATTGTGTATGTTAAACAGCTGGAAACTAGAATGTAAAAGCTCTTCATTACTCAGTGGGTACAGTAATCGATTACAGTAATACCTTCTTGAGAACTGCACTTGTGTTCCTTGCAGACAGCCTGTTTAGTTCCCTCCCTGGCGATGCTGTTTTCTCCCATGCAGCCCGGCTGTGGAGTGATGTCCACTCTGCTCCCCGCCTCTGTAGTTGAAGCAGTGGTATGCCAGGAATCCTTTGGAGTTTCTGGCCCAGAGGGAGGTGGTGATCAGCTCACTCACTGGGTTCTGGGTCAAACTAAGTTCTCCGCTGACTCCCATGCCGTTTATGTGCCAATATATGTCTCATCGTAAAAGGTCTGTCATGACCTCTGACCTCACTGCTCTGGCCTGCGTTTAAGGGGAAATCCACTCTGAAAATTTGATGGAATTTATCTGCACTGTGTGATTACATAGTGTAGTATAGAGTGCCCCAAGGGACCCCAGTGCAGAAAAAATATGAACGCTAGTCAATGTGGAAAAGAAAATAATTTTTTGATTCTCTTTGCCTTGTGCCATGAATTACACTTATGATGTTCGTTAATTTAAATGCTGATTTTTCCATGTGGAGAAATTGTATGTTTGTCTTCACACAGTTGATGTATTAGCTCGTGAAAATATGTAATTATAAAGACTACAACACACTGACGTCATAACATTTTCCCTCCTCTGACAACCAAGATGCCTATTTATAACTTTTTAAAAACTTTATAATGGTTTCCACCTCTTTGAATATTTTTCCCTTTGTCCTGGAAAGGGGCTGTGAAATCTGCCAAGCTGACGGCCATGTCTGTATTGATGACATATATTGTCCGAGACAGAACAGTTCACTGAGAGGTCTCAAAAAACGTTGCTTTACTATAATGTTTGACGACAAAATTCAACTTTCTTTACATGAAAAATAATCTTTTAAATTGCCAACCATCACATGTGTAATTCAGGGCACAAGCCAAACAGGATCAAAAAATATTTTGTCCCTCTCCATTGACTACCGTCAGTACCGTATTTTTTCCCAATTAAGGTCCAATGGCCTTGACACAGAGGGGCGTGACGTACGCACTCTATGTACAGCTTAGTTTAGACACTGACACACTGAGGTGAAGAAGTCGCATCCACATAAGTGGATCACATGACCATGGGACTGAGCACCCTTAGTGCAGATTGTGCTTCCGTAATGACAGATGCAAACAGTGAATAAAGTGAAATCACTGTCGGAGTGCTTTAGAGAAGACAGACATTATGGCGGCGTCTCATCTCGTCCATCCGCTCACACTGCTCTGTGCCGATGTAAAAATAGTTCAATTCATGGCAGAAAGAGCCTGATTTCTGTAACATCCTGACACGAGAGGATTAAGCGGGGATTATAGGTTTTTTTTTCCTCCCTGTGTTGTATTTCTGTCTCCATGGCGAAGGCATTGTTGTCTGTGGTGCGAAGGGCGAGCCCCTTCTATTGGAGAGATGCATCCAAGCATGCCGTACAGCTGTAGGCTTTTAGCCAGCAAGAAGAGCCTTTTACTGCCCAGTGAATGTGCCAATTAGAGCCACAAATAGACTCAAAGACAGACAGTGTGTGTGTGTGTGTGTGTGTGTGTGTGTGTGTGAGTGTGTGCTTTGTAGCTATGTTGTTTCACATGGAAAGCACTTTTCAAAGACAACACATGCACATTCACATGCATGCACATATGCAGCAATATAATAACTGCACTGATGACCATTTCCAGCTCTGGAATTAAGGCTTTCACTAATGAGTGTCCCAACCTTTGCTGGTTGTGTCAGCTCCCGCAGAAGCACCTAATCATTCATTAGAATTGAAAACACATCCACAAGTTTTCCCATAAATTGAAATCCAGGGTTTTTTTTCCAGGGAACATCATGTTTTATGTGCAGCCAGCGGACATTAGAGGCTACCTGCTTTGATTCCACTGTAATTGTAATTGGTCACTGGTTATTTTGAGGGCACTTCACAGGGCATAAATTTTACACTCCATGTAATGGTGGATAGTTACTGTAGTACATCATACAGTAAATAGGAGGTACTTTCCACTCAACATAACTCCTTGCTTCCCTCACTCTAGTCTCTACAGTACAGAGAAATTATATCCACCAACATCGTTCATCCTTTCAGGGTCACTTGAGGGAGTAATTACAAAGAGGCGCAGCATGTCAGCTGTCAAATATATGGAGAAATATGGCAGCAATAAACACTATATAAGCTATAAACATTCTGAAGAAAATCTGCAATATAATTTGTCTGTGAAAGACCAAAAGCCTAATGACATTAAAAAAAAATTAAAACCCCATGAAATGAAAAATACATTTTCCCAGTTTTAATCCTGTGTCTCTTAATTGTTGATGTATCTCATTCTATATGCCAAATACATGTTGAATAAAATCATTTCTAAGTATTTTTATATCAAAATCTGGTCTTTACTCTAATTGGAAAACATTTTTAATTTTGTGATGACTCATCCTTCAATGGGGGGCGTTACTAATTTTTCATCCAATGAAAATGCCTTCTTGATTTTTTTTTTTTTAAATGATATAGACACAAACCTACTGTTGGCATCGCAGGGAATCCTTTTTAGAAGAGCGGGGGACGAGAGGTCTGTTAAGGTGTCGCACAGTTCATGCATGAGCACACACAGCCGTAGTTGGCGTTAGCCTAGCATCAGGGAGTTGGGCAGTTTTCTATCAATAACTACAGCCGATATAATCATAATTTCTGTACTCTATCAGTTGTGGAAGTCCCAGAAAGGTTGAAAAACTTTACTACATTGTGTCCGGGCTCATAACACAATCTCGTAGGGCATAAAGTGGTGTTGTACTCTGGTTGTATTGCTCCTTGTTTTCACACACAGCAATACTGTCAGCTAGGAGCGGGCCTACTGGCTGCTGTGAATGTCAATCAATATCCACGTCAAGTTCTTGCCCAGAGGCCTGTTTTTGCTGGAAACACGTCAGTATACAGAACCAACTCACACTCTGACTTTTGTTTCACAGGGTCTTTGAAGAAAGTCACGAGGAATATTTTAATAGTTTATCAACAAAAAGATTCTACGTGAGGAGTTCTTTTTATTTTGCTGCAGCCAGTAGCTCCATAGGTTGCTGTTCAGTTGGTCCAAAAAATTCCCCACTCTGGCAGCCACGATTTTTTCCTTAGGAGACTGAATTTTGGCATGGAGGTCAACTGTGTGTGTGTGTGTGGGTGTGTGTGTGGGTTTTTGTTCATGCCAACTGGCCAAAAGGGGCTGTGGCAGTAGGAGTGGCCTATTGCAAAAAGGAGCATATCTTCCAAATGGATTCACAGATTTGCACAAGATTCAGTGGAAAGGTTGGTCATGAGCCAAAGGACAGCTGATTGACTGTTCGGGCCAACTGGCAAAAAGCGGGCGTGGCAGTGGGAGTGGCCTTTAACAAAAACACACATAATGTCGTAACGGATTCATGTAACATGACCAAACTTTGTGGAAAAACACACACACACACACACACACACACACACACACACACACACACAGACACACACACACACTTTCATTGGTCATGGCTTGCCCCGCCCCTACACATTAGCCTCGTCCCCTTCCATAACTCATCAACCGTTTATCGTAGACTGTAGACTCTTGTGATCACTGCAGACAGGAATTTTTCATTTATGTGTCTGTAGCTTTAAAATAACGTGATGCTGAAGACGACTGTAACACTTTTAGCTGCTGGTCGCACCTACTGGGAATTCATGCTTGTTTCTAATCAAAAGCAAGGTATGTGCCGTATGATTAATATCATAATAAAGCTGTTTCCACAAAAGCCTGGGCCTCCCTTTACTGTTCCAACAGATCATCCGATCAGTTATTAAACAGATTCTGACTGAAGATAAGAGGATACAACTGCTGATGCTGAAGGGAGGATGCGACTGCAGACTGGTAAACATTCTGAGAATTATTTGAGACACAGCCAACTTTTGTCATTGAAGACTTTTCGATATGTCAGTGAGTAAAGCACAGGTGTAAACAATAATATGAATGATGGCTATATTTCATTTAACAGGTTCAGTTTCAGGGTCTGATTCATGCTGGCTCACTGTAACAACTTGTCTTCTCGTAAGACGACCTGGAGTGTCTGCTGTGCAGAACTGCAGCTATTCCTTATTTTTAGTGATGGAGTGATTGATTACTTATTTGACATAAACTCAGTTGAACTGGCTGATATCGATCAGCAATGCTTTTGTTTACAGCTCATAATTTAGTAAAGATCAATGAGGTGAAATAGTCAAATAATAAAATATTCTTACCTTTTTCATCTCACAGGTTAATATCCACTGCTGTTATTTTCTGGGGAAACTATTTAGTATTTGATTAAATGATTATTAGATTAGAATCTTTATTTTATCCTTTACAAATAAAACATTGTTTATTTAAAATTATATAAAACAAGGAGAAAAGTCAGTCCGAAATTTTTTTAGAAACCAGCAGGTAACAAACTGAAAGAAGACTGTAAAAATTGCTGTGAAATTCACAGTAATTTACTGTTTCTTACACATTTAAATATTGTAAACAACTTTTACAGTTGAGTACTGTATATACTAAAGTAAAAATCAGTTTACTGTAGAAAATCACAGTTAAAAAGGGACTACTGTAAAAAATCACAGTAGTCAATGCATAAAAAAAAATCACACTAGGGAAGGACCACTGTATATACTATACTACTTGTATAACATGAATATTCTGCAGTTTGTCTAGTGGAACTGATCTTTGGCTGAGTGGTCAGTGCAGTCCTCTATGGTCTGGGAGACAAGGGTTCAAGACTGGCTGTAGGAATCCTTCTTTGTGAATGAGATTATAAACTGTAGATGTTACTATACAGTAAAGAAAGTAACACTGTAAAGAAAATTACAGTAACAAGCAACCAGTGAGAATATACTTCCAGTAAGGAACAATACTGTAAACAAATATACTGTAAAGAAACTGACACTGTAAAAAGAATTTCAATAATCCATCAGAACTATAAATACATTTTACAATAAAGGAGCCACTACTGTAAATACATGTACAGTAGTCGTAAAGACAATTACTGTGTAAGTTACTTGCTGCCAGTAAGTTACTGTAAATTCACAATGAATTTTTTACAGTGAAGGGCTTTAATACAGTAGACAGTAATGGCGCTTTTGGCAGTGCTTGATTGCAGCATGAGTGAGTCTGTGTGTTGGCCAGTCTCTGCTGATTTGCTGCGTGGACAGAGCTGATTTGAATTGTTAAAACAGTGTGCAGGCATATGGGCCTCCAGAAGTACATACATATGCAACAGATGACAGTTTCATCTGTGTGACCCAAAGTCAAGAAATGTTCCAAAGTCAAAGCAGCCTTCACATTCAGTCACCCCTACACTTCCTGCTCCTTTGCCATCTTTAACAGCAGCCTTCTTTCCAATGAGAACTGCACAAAATGTTTTAGGGACTATGGGACCGACTTAAAGAAGCCAAAAAGGAATCTTATTTAAGTTCCTGTAACTTTATCTGAGCCTAATGTCTGTACTTTCCTTTAACTGACTCTTTGCTGTTCATTCCAGTGACAAACCCATGGAGAAAATATTGATTATAAGTATCATTCTAGACTCTTTATTTTGTCACATTTGACTTTAAAAGTATGAGGGACTGCTATCAGTCTGTCTACCTGTCAGCCCTTGGTTTTGACACCTGTTAATGTGTTGCTTTGTTGTAGTGAAAAGGCATGTTAAGAGTGCATGTTGTACTGTTGGTAAAAACATGACGTCAAACACCGTGTATTACAGTATAACAGCATGCATTACAATATAAACTATACTGAATGCATGACACATACGATCAAACACAAACCTTGTATTTGAAGTAGTCTATGGGAAAGAGTGTTGAACAAACATTTATCTGACCTTGAGGAATTTAATGTGGCATGTCTCTTTTTTAAAAAGTGCAGTTGGACTGTTTGAGTCTAATGGTGTCAGGTGCATTCGCTGAGTCTGTGTTATTGTGTGTTTCAGTGAGTCTAAAAGTGACGAGCACTGGCCTACTATGTGTCTGACCTTGAAGGTGGACAGAAAGGCTGACACAAATAAAATTTGTTCCAAGATGCGGGTGTGAAGTGGTAGAGTCGGCCACTTGATTGACCTGATGTGGCATCAGTAGACTCGAGACAGAAAATGCTCATCTTAAAAAACAGATAGCAGAAGGAGGGATTTTCTATAGTATGGAACAGGGTGTAAAAAGAGTTTGAAGTCAGTCTTCCCCCGGGAAGGACTCGGGTTTATGACCTGTACTTTGTTGCTGGGAATAAACTCAACTGCTTTCAATTCTGGACATCTTCAGTGATTTCTTTGGAGCTTTTGCAAGACTTTGAACTTACTATTTGAGGTTTTTTTGCTAATTGTTGAGGACAGCAACCACTGGCCTTAGTCTAAATTTGTCACCAATAGCTACTAATCAAATTCTCAGGGTTTTCAGGGAAGGGGAAACTTAAAGCTGCTGCAGGCAAATGAGGAAAATCATGTTCAAGAGCAACATCTCTTTGGGTGACAGTATCCCTGTTTACAGAGTGTTCACTAATAACAGATATCAAAAGGGACTCTTTGCACTTTGTTCTTTGAATATGCTGTGAGCTTTATTTCATTTTGAACTCAAGTTCTTAATTATGCTACCGAGCTGTCAACGGCAGAGCTGCTGAGAACATTTTATTTATAAGGCCTGAATAGCAGGTGATAGGCCCCCACATCATGACGTGCCTGGGCCCACCCTCCCGGCTACAGTTGATTTCCCAGTCAATGCGAATGCACCTGTTTGGGGACAGATGGCTGCATATTCAAAGGACAGCTCGAGCCCTGTGCTGGAGTCACACGTTCATGGCGCGTCAGTGTATGGTGATGCTAAGACTGATGGCTGCATCATCTGCAATGGTTCCACTTGGCCTGTTGTGCATGCGGCCTGTCCAAAATTGATTCATCAGTCAGCACATAAACCCAATGAAAGACTGCAGGCTTGTGATTACACAGCGGTGCTGTCAGACTCTGACAGCCTGCACGGACCCACACTTTCTGATGGCCGGTGTCCGTTTGGGCCCGGTGTCTCTCAGGGTTGTCGTGACGACCCAGGCGTCCCTGTGGGAATGGCTGTGCAGTAAACGGGCCATGAGGAGTGCAGGAAAATCGCCACATAAACATGCTAGAGCTGGAAGAAGTTTGTCAGGCTCCAGCATTCTTTACGGAGCGGATAAAGGGCCACCATGTGTTGATACAGTTGGACAACACCTCCACAGTCTCGTACATAAACCGACAGGGCAGAGTCTGTTCCCCAGCCCTAAACCAAGTGACAACTCAGGTGCACTTGTGGGCGTACAAACACTTTCCCTGTCAGCGGTGCACATTCAAGGCCAGCTGAATTGGGGAGCAGACCTCCTTTTGAGGAGCAGTCCTCATCCTGCGGAGTGGAGTCTGCACCTGCAAGTGGTAGAGGAAATGTGGACTCGGTTCGGCTGAGCACGCCTCGATCTGTTCTCATCACGGCTTGTAAAGCACTGCCGGCTGTGGTTCTCCATTCACAACGACAACCTTCTGCTAGGGCACAACGCGCTGGCGCACCAATGGCCCAAAGAAAGTCTGTACGCGTTTCTCCCCATCCCGCTGATCCAGCAGGTCCTGGACAGATTTTGGGAAGCTGCAAATAACTCTGGTAGCAACGTAATTGCCATTGCAGACATGGTTCGCAGACCTGTGCGCAGTGACGCAGGGGACTCCTTGTGCATTCCCAAAGGAAGAGAGGTTTTCCATCCTTTAGATGGCGAGCTTTTATACGCTGGTTTGCGGCACGTAATGAGGATATGATATAGTGCGGCGCAGGGGCAATTCTGTGTTTCAGTGCTGAAAGGCAGGTGAGGGCTTGCTAGACAAAGGCTTGCCCCTCCTTAAAGGTCTACTTGGCTGCAGTTTCTGCCTGCAATGTGGATATTGAGGGAAAATCAGTGGGGGCCACCCCTTGTCATCTCGATTTATGAAAGGCGCTCGCCTTTTTTACACCAGCCTGTCGAAACGTGTTTTTCCTTGGTGGGATTTAGTAATGGTATTGGAAGGGCTCTCGGGCCCCCCATTCGAGCACGTCAATATGGTTGAATTGAAGCATCGATCCCTAAAGACGGCATTATTATTAGCCCTGTCCACAGCAAAGAGAGTAAGTGATTTGATTGCTTTGTCTGTGAGCCCATCATGTATGACTTTGTCGGCTGATAAGTGGCGTGCCACGCTGTCGCTTAACCCGCCTTATCAGCCAAAACATATTGGGGCTAGTTTTAGATCTGTGCTTGTGGATCTGGGAGCTTTTTGCCCCCTTCTGTTCGCATCAGCGGAGGAGGAGCGCTTACACAGACTTCTCTGGCCTGTGCGCTCTTGGCATATTTGGAGAGAACGTGCACGCTGCGGCGTTCTGTCCAGTTGTTTGTATGTTACAGGTCTCAGTCCCGTTGTATGGCTCTGTCTAGTGAGCGTCCGACTTAATGGATAGTGGAGGCCACAGCATTAGCCTATTCCTCTTTGGGGAGGGATCCCCCAGAAGACCTGAAGGCTCATTCTACATGGGTCGTGTCCACCTCATGGGTGCCTTTACACAGTGTGTTTGTGAAAGACGTGTGCGGCTGGCTCATGGTCGACTCCACACACTTTTCTGAGATATTATAGTCTGGATGAGTCAATGTTGTATTGTCCACAGCCAGACATTGATACGTTTTAGCCTTATAACATATCGGCATACATTCTATTTTAAGGGATAACATTGTGAGTAGCCATGGTTTCCATGTTGCTTCCTCCTCGGGTCAGAGGGGCTGCGCAGGGCAGTGTCTTCTGGCCAGCAAGGATGGTGGTATGTGTTGTAGCATGAGTAAGAACTCAAGTTTGAGCCAAAGTAAAATGTTGGGGTTGTGCTACAACCCAGGTTTTACTAATGAAGAACGAGAGTTCAGCCTTGCTGTCCCGTTGCAAAGCTGAAAAAGCTGCTTCAAACGACATTGGCAGGTGTGCAGGGTCTGCTATAGCCACGAGGGTGGGCCAAGTATTAGTCTGTATTGTACTGGAACACTAGTACTGTGTGGTCTCACTCCAGAATGTAGGGCGAGTGTTAATGTGACACTTATGATTGAGAGTCAATAAGACACAGAGACGAGACTGAAGGAGCTGTTGACAACAACAGACTTGAGCGATTGAGCCCTGATCACATCAGACTAAACATGGCAGAGCACCGAGTGCTCGATCAAAATATATCACAGTATTTTTCTTTGTTTTTGGATTGCCACAGTAATAATAAACATTCATCTGTATAAAGCAAGCATATTTGTCCACTCTGACTATTAAAAACTTGAAAAATATTCCTTTAAGGTACATTTAGAACTGAAAAAAAGGTGTGATTAAATTGTTAACTATGAAAATTGTGTGCCTAATTGTGATCGGATATTTTAATTGACTGAAAGCTGCGTTCAGACAGAAACAGTGAAGCGATGTTTATCACAAGAAACGCTAACATCATGTCACTTTATATTGGATCATAATTTGATCTTCACTTTATTGGTGCTAAGTACACATCTCTCTAATATTAGCATGTTCAGTGAAGAGGGGGACTGACCACTTTCTGTCATTAACTACAGCCGATACAAGCACTTTTGCTTCACTGTATGTCAGTTGTGGAAGTCCCAGAAATGTTGGAAAACTTAACAACATCGTGTCTGTGTTCATAAAATAATCCCGCGGTGTATGAAGTCGGGTTGTATTCACACAGAGCTATAGTTGTTCTGACAGCCATGTCTGATTCAACATCCATTCAGCAAATACAAGCAACATTTGTGCCATCAGGATGTCATTGACGTCTTTTTTTGAATCTCAACACTGATTGGCTGTCGCACAGTGTCGTGTGATTTTGCCCGAAAAGTTCAATATTTTCAGCTTCATGACATTGCTTGAAGTGAGATGACGTCTTTACACTGACTTTGTATTCAAACTTTTGGCATTCAT
Source organism: Naso thynnoides (assembly GCA_029783665.1). NCBI lineage: Eukaryota > Metazoa > Chordata > Actinopteri > Acanthuriformes > Acanthuridae > Naso > Naso thynnoides. The sequence continues at coordinate 23,876,739 of JAQLOL010000008.1, forward strand.
GATGTTTATTGCTTTCTGTCTAAACACGACTTTACGCTTATGACAAATTTTACAGCAGCACAAGCTTAGAAACAGAGACATTAAAGTTGCACTAAGTATATTTTCTATTCACTGTGGATAAATGACTTTGTGTGATGTGACCTCTTTCACATTACACTCTCACAGCTCTCAGCCATCTTGTTTGCCAGATTTTCAGGAGTTGGCAAAGACCAAAAAGAGAGCTAAAAAAATGTGGATATCAAAATTACATTCATCAAGTGGATACAACACAACTTCAAACTCACGATAATGTTGCCCTCACTGTGTTGGTTGTGCCATAAAGCAACTATTAATCAAGTTGCTCACTTCACAAGCCGGCAATATATCAAAGTTTAATTTGTAACATTCGATGCAATTAGTGGTCCAGACAAACATACAAACAACAAATGATTTCGGGCAGTTTTAAACAACGTACTGTTTCATATCATAAGAGCTCTGTCATAACTTGATTGATTAATTATAATCTCTTATGCACAAAAAGAAAATAAAACCAATGGCATGAAGTGCACAACATTGCAAATGTGCAAAACTTCGAAAACTTTTTCATGCCATAAAAGAAAAATAAATCCAATATGCAGTGTCAATATATACAATAATCAATGCCGCATTCTCTGTCTGTATATCCCTTTCTGCCCAGTTCATGAAGTTATGAATATCCAACAGAACACTTTATATGCAGAATGTAACGCTCAGCATTTACATCTTGGAATTCTTAGCTTGTGCAGTGTCGGTTATTATAAAATGTACAGCAGATTTTCCTGAGAAATGGTGAAACTGAGAAGAAAATGTATCAGGGGGTTCACTGTTGAGAGGAGGGGCGAGTGGGCGGCGCACTCCAGATGGTCAGTAAGACATACAGTACAGAAAAACTTTATATTTATCGACTCAACTCTGTTGGACTGGGAGCCAAACATCGTGTCAGCTTTTTGGCTCTTTCTGTAGTCGTCTCCTCTTATGAGAATCAAGCCAAAGCAAACATTTACCCAATGGAAACAGATGATAGATAGGTGAATGATGCATCATCCTTACATAGCAAAGAGCTGCTATGTTCTTAATGTTCTGAGCCCAACAAAGAATATCACATTCACATTGTATGGAGCTGACAGAAATGTCAGTGACAGATCTTAAATTTCAGACAAATAAAACAGAACTATCTCGCCTGTATGACTAAATATCACTGAAGGTAAGGTTGGGGGATACAATGGATGCAGAGGAGTTTAGAGAATGACATTTTAACGGTATTTGCATAAACCCTGAAATATCCATAAGAAAAGCCCTGAGAGAAAGGCTTGAATCTGCACGTGTCTTCAGCGCTGACAGGGCTTCAGCGACCAAGACAAAACTTGGAGCCGTGAACACTCCTCCCCCTTTCACTTTCAGTTGTTGGGTCCCGAGGCGTTGACATAGCAGGATTAGTTTGATGAAACTGGTTTGACAAGCGGGAGACCGTAACCTCTTTGAATAAAACACAATTCAGAATGTTCATGTTGGAACAGAAACACTCGTCTATGTGAACCCACAGACCTCAGTGCTCTCTGTTTCTCCACCTCAAACCCACAGGCAGGGATGAAGTGGATGAATAAACTGACCTACATTCAACTGGAAATGTGAAATCCTAACAAACCAGAATCTTTTTGAAAAAATGTTTGATTCCTAGGAAATACTCACCTGACACTTGGGACCTGACCAATAATCGGCATGTTAAAAAGTAATGCATACTCCACCATCCATAGAAAATCCACTGCTGCTTTAAATTGGGCAAACTGTCTGTAGACTTCAAGATTGAGGTATAAATGGTGTAATGTAGGAGACAGTTGAATTTTTTTTCTGCATCACATATCGAAAACTACATTTTCATAAATGTTTATAAAAAGAATAACTCAAATTATAGGAAATATTCTTGTTTTCTTTCTTCCTTAAAGGTGGAGTCAGCAACATTATTCGTTGCGGTTTGTAAACACAACATTCAAATCGGGCCCCTCCCCCAGAGCTTAACGTATTACTGTAAGGCATGACAGCGGTGTTTGGCATCTACCTGTCCAACAGAAAGCAGGTCAGCTCCGTGTTGCTCTTCATCCCCAGCCTCCCCTTCAGTGCTCGGAAGCGTCTGAAAGCCAAACTGAGATTTATTGTCATTCTGGAACGAGCTTTATCTGCTTGCCTTTTCGCCTCACTTGGGCTCTGTTTCCTCTTTTTTTGACACTATATCCACATCTGTAATTTTCTGTGGTCTGAGTGTGCTCCCAACCTCAACTGCACACAGTCACTGGGTGGGGGAAACACACCCACGTCCCACCCAGTCTCGTCCTGAGTCGACCAAAACATCATAATCTAGGCAGAGGGCGGAGCTGTGCAGACACAGCCACCACCACACAGCGGCCGAGAAGAGATGATTGAGCAGCATTACTTTTAAATAAGTCTGTATTATGTTTTTTAGCTAAATCCTACTGACTCCACCTTTAAACTCTCGTGTGTTTTAAATACTGAACTGAAGTTGCATAGTTAGCCTAGTTAGCTAGCATAAATACTGAAAGTAGGGAGAATCAGCTAGCCTGACTAAAGTTACACAAAAACACATGGAAAGCTCACTGATTAAGACTTTAGTGATCAAAAAGTGTTAATCAGTGAGCATAAAACCACTGCAAAAAAAAAAAAAAAAGTGAGAAAATAAAAAAGTCAGAGGCAGCTGTATTTTGCTGCAGTAGCATAATCTGATGACTGTCACACTGTCCACATGGAGAAACACATGAATGTATGTCAGCAGCGTTGAACTAGTCCTTAAACATCCGTTTCACAAGTGTAACTACATTCTGTAACGATCTGCCCCTTCATACAAGCAGATCTGTCCGAATGTTGTGTCGAGGAATTTTTAGCAAATGGTTGCAGTGTCAGATTATGAAGGCTTTGCTGTACATGTGCAGAAATATGCCTGGGCTTTACAAATCAGCTGATGACTAATCCAGTGAGTGTAAAGCAGCTGATGCCAGTCAGTGGCTTCAGTCCATAATGCACGGTTTTGACACTTCATAGCAAGAACTGAGACAAATGACATTGTTTTGTTTTGAGTGGTGGCTGACCTGCCACTGACAAGCTTTCTTGTTGCAATTTCTCATTTAAATCACTTCTCTTATCTTTAACCACATTTCTCAAGGGTTGGTGTGGAAATTCCAAACATTAACATTTCATTTTTTTCAGCAGTTTACTTTGAAACCCTGGTGCCATTGCTTCCATCACCATATTGGCTTTAAAAAAAGAAAAAAAAAGAACATCTTAGAATGGTTTGAAGGATTCACCAGTTGGATCATTTACGACGTGGAGGACGACGGCTGTATTTGTCGGAGCCTTCAAAATGCGTCAGCCTTAGTTGTGCCACTTAGATAAATCAATCTTCGAATACAGCCTTGGAAGGAGGACGCCCCTGAACTGAAACTCACCTTAAAGTCCAATTTATGCTTCATCGCTCGACACATTTGCCAAGTGTTGCTCAACAGGAATGAAAGAGTAGTGTGATGTTGTCAATTTATGCTTCTGTGACAAGTTTCATTTGACTCCATGGTAACTATATTTGACAGGAACACTATAATATTTAGTTAAAACTATCTCCTCGCTTCTCAGTCACATTATGCAACAAAACATTATGATATCCATGATGTTTAAAACTCTTCCCGTACGTGACATGACAGCAAAGAGATGGGCGACACATTTTTCTGTTGAAATCACTTCATCTTTGTCGAGTGACAAATCATTAATTGGCCTTAAGTCAATGATAGTCAATATTAACACAAGATCCTCCGCTGTGCGCTGTGCCAGTGGTGTGAAATGGTATATGCACTTCCTGTCTCCTAAGTGGGTGGAGTCACATCTCTCGTTAGGAACCACCATCCCTCCGCCTCGTCTGGAGGTGTTAGAACGTCGTGTGAATGGATTAAAGCAGATGGATTTTGTGTCTCATGATATTTGTTTGATGTAAGTTGGAACTTTTAATTCATGGTTTCACCTGTCAGACCATTTAAATGTCTGTTTATGTCTGTTGTGAAGCAAGGCGGGACGCACCGGTTACCAAATCTCACAAGAGTGTGTCGCTGAGACAGAGACAGGTCTCCAACAAAGTTAATTTTCTCCTGATGTGTTTCTGAAAAATTACAGTTTTGAATCAGAATGTTCAGAAGATATGTGTCTTGTGAAAAATGGGTCCAATATGTATCTTGGTGATGACGGGGTGAAAGAATTGGTCATAATCCGTAATAATCTCAATTCTCCTGTATGAATGAAAGGACTCAAGACAGCTTTTAGTCTCCCAAAGGGGCGGGGCCGTGGCAAAACTCATGTGACACTGTTACAGGAAATGAATGCTCAGTAAGAGGTAGTGACTGACTGATTATCGGTCACCGATATATCGGGGCTCTATCGGGGGTTCTATCGTATC
>JAQLOL010000008.1:23919278-23931782 GCA_029783665.1 Naso thynnoides
GTTGTTGCTCTCTCTTTTAAGTCCAGTTTGAAGCGAGACCACAGCAGAGGCGAGTCAGAGCGTAAGACAGGGGGCGCTAATCAGCTCGTGCCAGTGTCACCTGTCACTAAGAAGCACAGCGTAAACTGGCCAATCAGGACAGAGGCTACAGAGAGCGTCACTGACTGGAGGAGCATTAGGATTTCTACCAATCCTGAATACAGAGGCATGATGGGAAAACACAGAGATCTCACCATGCTCTCAGACCACGTTACCAAAAGCTATCTGTTAGTATTATGACATTTTTTCCAAACAGAACACAAAAAGTCATTGATTTTTACCCCAGAGTTACCAAATGCAGCCTTTGTGCAGCAGTTTGTATAAAGCATGACAGTTTTGGCCGAGCACTTTCAGTTTGCTCCCAAAGCTTATGCAAAATGTCCCCCCACTTGCTGTTAATGTCGAGCACATTTATTTGAAAAAATGCTCATCTTAATTTCCCAGAGCCCAATATGGCGTCTTTGAATTGCTTCTTTTGTCAAAACAGCAGCGCAAAACTCAAAGACTTCACGTTTATTATCATAAATGACTAAATCCTCACTTTTAAGAGGTTAAACCAGCAATTATTTTTACTTGAAAAATGACTGATTAATTGATTATCAAAATACTTGGTGATGAATTTTCTACAGATCGATTAAGCCTAATCATGTAGCTCTAGATTGATGACATTCAACACATTTTGTCATTTGAGGTAAAATTTTATTGACTTTGAATTCTCAAGCCAAAACCCTTTCACTGAGAGCAAGCTTTAATGTAATTTTACATTTATCCTGTGCAGTAGCCTCTGTTTTCATATTTATTTTTTCCTGTAATAAAATCTTCCTTCATGTTCCTTCATTACTTGGATTCTTGATAAATTGTAATAAGTTCCCTGTGCACGTTAACATGTAATCAGCACAATTTCAGAAAGTAATGGCCTTTTCTTGATTATTTTTATTGGTATATAGATTTTCTGAGGCGGTTCATCAGTTGGACCCTAAAGCAGGAAGCTAACACGAGGATAAAACAGTTAATATGTTGGAGGTTTGAGGATCCAGTGAAGGTCAAACAGTGAGCAGGCAGGCAGGATTGGCAAACACCAGACAAGGCAGGAATTATTAATGACTGTATCAGGTCATTAACAGAGTTGTATCATAAGAAAAATACCACCTTCTTACAAAGTCGTTTCAGTCGTGTCCATAAGGAAATTCATGTGAATATAAATGTTTTTAACTCAACTTGTATTTGTCGCCCCAACTTTTATTTGGAATCCAGTTTGTTTTTTTGTTTTTTTCTTAAAAGACACAAATATTAAATATCTTCTAAATTACACAACGGCTTTCTCTTTGTTTGGAATTTTATATCTATACCGGCCAAGCTTTAGAACGTCTAGGTTCATTTTAAAAGTTTAAATTCAAATGTTAGCAGATAATTGTGCTTAATTAGAGTGTATCGCTTTTTTGGCCCAGATTTTATTGAACAAAAAGAAGCAGATGAAAAAAATTGACCACTGCAGTACTTACTGTTTAAACTTTGGATCCAGCTGTCAGCTGTAAAATCCAGCAGTATGAAACTCAATTAGCCGTTAACACCAGACAGGATTTATCTTCTCTTCAGCCGTAAATCAGAGCTCAAGTCACGTGTGGAAGGCCGCATAAATGAAAGTTGTTTAATGTTGCAGAGGTTGTTCTAATTTTATCATATTTGGCATAAATGGCTCGATTACACAACAACCCTGTGGCCTGCTTAACTGTTTGTCTTTTCTGCTGCTGTATTCTTCTGACAGCTGGTGGTTCTGACGTGGTTTCACTGTTAAAAGTTAAAAAACTGAAGAATCAGAATTTCAGATTGACTTGTTCGATGCTCCAGTCTGATTTTCTAGCCTTGTTCAATATTCCCTCTGTGTGGGTTTGATGTGATTGTTATGTAACATCTATAGATTCCTCTAAGGATATTATTTATTAATTTCCAGTTATACAATACTTACTTTAAAACTGCCAATGTATCACAACTAACTGTTGCAACTTTAAAACAGGTCCTGTCAGTGATATTGACTACATGACGTAAAGAGAACACGTTCTCTGTGTTTGTCTGTACATCCGCTTTATATGAAGATACTTTGCTGCAAGCTACTAACTTCATTACGTTTGTTTATGCTGAGCAAACAGCCTAAATGTTCGAGGAGTTTGTGTGGAGAAACAAAGCTTTCTTTGTCAGCGTCTCTTTGCAGTTGTGCTCATGATCTGAAAATAAAAGCCTGTTCAGCAGTCAGTTACAGCTGCGCCGAGGCTTTTTTCTGGCTCTCCTGTGGCCTTTGGATCACACCGTGTACACTCCGAGCATGTCACAACGTTTCTGGCACACACACGGTTTGATGCTGCTGTCAAGAACGCTTTTTTGTGAAGCAGTGGACTTTTAACGGAAAACATGCACTTAATAAAAACACCTGTACAACAAACCTGTCCAATCAAACACTGCTTTGCACAAGTGCTTTGTCTTCATAAGCAGATGGAGTTTGCTCAGTTGTCATGAAGTCAGTTTAGTTCTCATCACGTGAACTCACTGTGAACTTTCACATCACACTCACGGGACAACACATGTTCGTACATTCGGAATTGAACATGGTAACCTTGGCTTTGGTCTGAGTTATCTCCATGACAGCTGGAAAAAACTCCTTCAGCTGATGTGGTTTAAGGCTGTTTATAAAAATGAACTTGATTTAAAATGATTTTGTCAAACTGGTATTTAGAAACGTCAAGAATAAATTCACGCATTTGAATTAGCAGATACTTTAATTCACACATGTCAATATTGGCCTTGAACAGAAAAGTCCAGTGCTGTTTGTACTGGATTTTCCGTCATGTAAGGCAGAGCACTGCAGGAACCGTGAACTGTTACAGTTCTTGAGGAACTTTTTTGACTCACATAACAGAAGTGACATAAGTGTGCGTTAACTGGTCGAACTCAGGAGCCGGCATTGGCAACCACTGTTTTTAAAAACCTGACAGCTGAATTAACAAGACAACACAAAACACGAACCAGAGCTCTTAACGAGATCATCGTTGTTTTGCCATCGTATCTTCTCTGAGATTTAATGATGTCCAGCACAAGATTCATGGGGCATTATCGCTAAATACTAGACAAAAGCGTGGAGTGGTAATACAGTAGCCCTCATTTCTTGTTATTGTTGTTGTTGTTGTTAGTCGGTCAGAAGTTGCGTTGCAAGTCACGTAGAATGAGGTTAGTATACGAACTTCCGGCTAGTTCTATAGAGGGTTCCTATTGGTGGTGAGCATGCCAACAGAAAAAAGGCCCTTCAAGGTTTTTATTTCCTCAGTAGACAGTTGCTCTCAAAAAATTCCTCACACTGTTTGGTCTGAAAATGCTTAAGGATGAATGATGTAACAGAGGTGTAATCACTTACAGTGACTGTAAACAAATGTGTGATTAGATTCCAGTTACTAATGCAAATGTAATGTGTCAGTGATAATAAAGGGGTTACATTCAATCATTTATCATTTTTGGTAATAGCTTATGCAGTATGCTTTCTGTTGTCATAGTCATTGACAGCAAGGGTCCAAATTTCTGTAGATGTAAATGTTTCATATTTTATGACCAAATACCTGCAGATCCCATCATTTCCATCAGCCTCTGTTCAAAGTCCCTTTGAACTACTTATGAAGTGTCTAAAATTAATCCTGATGCCTACATCAGCAAAGGGGACCATTGGCGTGGAGATGGTATATTACCATCCGGTCTGTTACAATGTCGTTGCCCAGTCTGCTCAGTCAGCAGAAACGCTACAAAACACTTCACCGCACACAGACCGGGAGAGACGATTTGTTGTTTATGAACATGATCGATCCGCTGTTCTCTGATTTTTTTTCTTTAGATAATTTCGGTGGTTTGTGTTTATGGCTGAACTGGTGTTGTGCAAATGAGTGGCGTGTTTCTTCCACTCTCTTCCAAAGCAAATGCTCACTTTAGACAAGGTGCTCATGACAGTAAACAGTTCTGCTTTTGTCCACACACGCCGCTACAACCAACACAAAATGAAAGTTTCCAGGACGAACTTTAAGTTAGATTAAAAACATGGCAAACATTGTGCCGACTTAATATCCGCATGTTGGCATGATGGGTTTGTTAGTGCGCTGAAGTTAGTATTTAGCCCAAAGCACCACTAGCAAGATGCACAATACCTGATGAATGAATATCCACGTGTATGATTTACTTCATGTTTTATGGCTATGATGTCATCTTTTAGAACAGTTCACCCGATCAAACCTTAATCATGCTACTGAACTGATTGCTTCAAGTTGAAGTTCACTGACTGAAGAAGTCAGTAAGTACATTTTGATTGTAGTATTGAAATTAATTGTAAAATATGGTTTTCTTTTGTGAATTTGATCATCATGATGGAATGTGAGAAATGTTCAAATAACAACAAAAACAGATGTTCCAGTTTTAAAGATGACGCAGCCTCACTTTGGAGATGTTTTGGCTTTTGTCATCCAGCTTGTTTACACAGTAGATTCTGTAAAGACCCGTCCTCCTCCTCCTCCTCCTCCTCCTCCTCCTCCTCAGTGTAGTTGTGCTGGTATGTATCACCTCCTCCTCTGCGGTGTGAATACGTGTGCCATGTCCGTGCTACATGTGGAGACTCGCTCATGGAGAACAGATGAGCTATTCCATGTAAACCATCAGAAAATAAACAAATGTTCATCAGACGCTCCATCAACACCATCGGCCAGCCCACCACGCCTTTCCCCTCGCTACACCCAAACAATTCCCCAACTGCTGCTCTTTCTCCCCTTGCTCTCTCTGAGTCTGTCCGTCATGATATCTTTTGCTCTGTATTTTTTCTTCCCCCCCTCTCCTCTTCCTCCTCTTCCTCCTCTCCTCCTCGCTGTATCCTGTCATTTAAAACAAGAGCAGCTCTGTTTAGTGTTCCTTTAAAAATGATTTGTTGAAATTAAGGTTAATCTAGTAAATCAGTTTGAGGGAAGAATGGGAAGAATTTCAGAGGTCGGAGTTATGACGGGAGCATTTAGGTTTCTTGTCATTGTTTGTTTCAGTTTCTGAGGCTGTGTGACCTTGACCAGACAAAACTTTTTTGCAGAAACGTTTGATTATTCTCACATTTTGGTAGAAAATTGACTGTCTAAATGGAGGATCAGCCTGTTCATCACTCCACTTTAACACGTTTGGCTGTAAGAAAATGGTCACTGTTTTTCACTCTTTTAAAAATGAAGACTGAAACATCAAATAGTTTTGATTTTTTTTTTTAATAATCAACAGTAGATTGATTGAGCGGGCTGTCGCGGTGAGGGAAATCCGGCTGCGGTGAGTCGGTGTGGCTCAATAGCGGCTCAATAATAAATTCAGCAGAGTCAGCAGCACCAACAGCTCTGTAAGCCGCCATTGTTGTTATTTTTGTCTTCAAACACACGCAGGTCTATTTGACTGAAAGCATAATGCACATGGGCAAAGTGGAGACGTGATTTGGCTGAAAGCTGAAATTCTCACAAAGTAACATCGGATTTAGGCGCAGATGTAAACACCTGTATGCATGAGTGCAGCTGCCATTGTTTTAATCTTAACGTGAGGTGAGGTGACGTCACATGCGGTTGTGACGGTGGCTTGCCAGGCTCCACTTTTGGCTCGTTAATATTGCAGGAATTAAGTTTTTGATTGAATGATTTACTGATTGATTGAACTGTAGACAAAGACAGATGAAATATAAAGAGAGAGGCATTCCAAGTAGAATATGAAGTCAAAGCTAGGTAATAGAAGCAGATTCCACCTTCTTTTAAACAGTTTTAAAGGGTTGCTGATTCTGACATTTTCAGAAATAAGTTTGATTTTTAACAACTAGTTAATAAGAACTTGGGTATGTTTCATAGTTTTGGCCATCACTTGTATTGGTAATTTTAACATATATACTCGATTAGTAGCTTAGATCTTGGAACACGGTGAGGTAACAGGTCCGTTGGCAAAACCTAAGGGGCTGAATTTGATTTGGTATTGAACAGACTGTCACAAGAATGTGACACACTATCTGCTGATGGTTAGTTGAATTTCTCTACTGATGCTCGTAGAGGCCTTCTTCTTGTGTGTAACGAGGTTACCTTGTTAATTGACGTGTAGCCTCCTGTGATGTTGTGTTGTTTGTGGGTGTACAACATTTCTCTCAGTGGTGTTGTTGAAATGATGTCACCTTGCGCCGGCACTTTTTACCGGATAAGGTTGGTATCATTACTTTCCATGCAGTTATTGGTGTGTTGCTATCGTTAGTTAATCATTCGATGGCAATCATAATTATATCTGTTTTAAAGGCGTATAGTGGTCAGTAAGAGTGAAGCTATCGGTGCTGAAAGTTAAGTTATCTGTCTTTGTCTCACTGTGTGTCGGCATATGGCTATAATTCATATCATTATTTAAACCTGTGCTTTTCTGTCACATAGTAAAATATCTAAAGGGAAAAAGGCTTATTTCATGCGTACATCTGCATCCATGATGCATGGATGTATATGGGGGCAGTTTCTTAACCTGACAAGCACAACGTTCTCAGGACTGATAAAGAGATTGAGTTCATTGGCCAAAGATCCAATACATAAGGGATCATGTCGAGTGGGCCGGTCATTATTGCGAAAAGAACCCCAACTGGGTGCAAAAGGGTTTTGCATCAGCCTGAAGGGGTTCTTTTTGCAATAATGACCTCCACTGCAAGCATGCCGTCCTCAGCGTGTCACTTCACCTTTTCACTAAGCACAGTGAATGGATGATAGACACACAGACACAGGACTTCTCTCCGCGGGTTGATATGACACGACGTGAACCTCTGGAGTCTGCGGATGAGCCGGGCCGAACGACATCCCCAACAACGGTCTGTTATTCATAGCAACAGTCTGTTATACAGAAATAACAGACCTTATAATGCCGTGATTGACCGATAAGAGTTTTGAACAAATCCATAGAATACAGTAATTAGGAAGAACATATCAGAGTTGTCTGACACCAAAGGTCATAAACAACAACAACAACAACAACAACAACAAGCAAGTGCATTGATTTCACCTCAGCATACACACCACCTCCCATGAGAAAAACTCCTGGCATTTATGAAAGTCTTTTCTGCCCCTACGGACCATACTGAAAATGCCTCTTTGCTCTTAACTTTCCTCCTTTTTGTCTGTCATTTCCTCTCTTTCTTTCTCTCATTGGTGTCTTGCAGCACTTCTTCACTTTTCCCTCTTTTGACACATTGCGATCTGCGGCTATGTCTTCATTGCTCCTGGTCTCCCACTCATCTCCAGGGTGTGTGTGTAGGCTCTGGACCGTATAGCTGTCTTAATGGCACCTCCCAGCTTCAAACTGCTCCGTGCTCTCTGTCACAGCTCTGTTTCTGCATCCCATCATTGCCAAAGCATCCCACTGACACTGTTTCACTCATTATCGCAGGGCCCAGCCACCCAGCTCCTCTCAGCATATTCACGACAACAATCCCGCCTGTGTTTTGAGAGCTCAGGTCTTGTGGAGCCTATTTACTGTACTCAAGTGTGACACATATAGAGCAGAGTGAAGAGGGTGCACTGAGGAGATCATTAGCAGCAGTCTGTGCATCGATAACAGTAACTGCCTTTTCGCCTGATGCCTCACTCTCTGTTTGTGTGTGTTTGCATGTGTGTGTTGCAGAACTCGAGTGCAGACCACCGTGTGAGGCTGGACCTGGGCCTGTGGGACAAGTTCAGCGAGCTGGCCACTAAGTGCATTATCAAGATCGTGGAATTTGCCAAACGAGTGCCTGGCTTCACGGGGCTGACCATCGCAGACCAGATCACGCTCCTGAAAGCTGCCTGCCTGGACATCCTGGTGGGTGTTGGTACTTTTATCTGGTGTCAGAGAATCAGGGAGGACAGTTGTCTTTTCTGTTGTAGAAGGAGTTTTATATTTTTGTGGATAGTAAGTTTGGAGCAACCTGAGCAACAATTTCTGATGCTACAATTTCTTTTCATTTATCTGGATCTCTTTTAGTCACGGAGGTGGCAAAAGCACACGCAGCAGTTACTGAAGTAGAGATGTGTGTGTAAACGTAGTGGTACTGTCTCAACTTCTTTACTCAAGTCACAATAATAGAGTACAGGTTCTGAAATGTACTCAGGTTATCAAAGTAAAAAATTTCCCTCTGAAGGACATTTCTGTACAAAGCTAACTGAAGCTCACGTCATATTAGTGTAATGCAAAGACTATTAAACTTAAAGGTAGAACCAGTAGGATTTGTCCAAGCTGTTCCTGAATGCACCAGAAAATGAGTCGATTGCTGAGTCTAATTCCCAGAATGTCAAATAGCGACATTTTGGGTTGGTAAAGCGTCTTGAACTCAGCCAAAAGAAAAAAAGCATTCAGACTAAAATAACGAGCCTGATTGGAAAATGGAACGAGGAGGAAGTTCAGATATTTAAAATTTACTTAGAGGTGCAGTTGGTAATGTTGGGATAAACATCAATAACTTTATGTGTTCTATTTAGAAGAAATGTCATAATGCCCACAGACAGCTGTTAGTAAATGAGTGGTTTGAGAGTATGGTGAGATCTCTGTGTTTTCCCATCATGCCTCTGGATTCAAAAATCCTTTCGCTCCTGTTCTATTTGCCCAATCAGTGATGCTCTCTGTACTCTCTGTTCTGATTGGTCGGTCTACACTGCGCCTCTAAGCAACAGGCGACGTCAGTGTGAGCTGATTAGCCTTCCCGTGCTCTGGCTCGACTCTGCCAACAGCAGAATGTCTGCAAGGTCAGCTCGAGCTCGAGCTCGAGCTGAGACGGACCAATTTACCCCGCTGCAACTTTCCCTGCAACCGTTTGGTTTCAGTTCAAACTGGACTTAAATAGAGAGAGACAACAAACAGAATAAAACACGAGCTGGAGCAAACAGCTTCAGCCGATTTGCTTTCCAACGACTCTCATGCTACAGCTAACATTAGCTTGTTAGCAGAAGTTACCAACTGCAACTTTAGGTACAGTAGCTAAAACAACAGCTATTCTTCCTGGAGTCTCCCTGTGAACTATAGACTACATTTCAGTTCATAATTACAGTACAATCATCATCAGATGTCGCTAAGTCAATAAGAATGATTTTACCAACCATGTACCCAAATGATTCAGTCACACTGAAATAATCATGACATGATCACATCTCTGATGGGAAACAAAATGTTTGTCTGATTTGGTTTTTCTGCAAGAATGTAGATTTACGTGATGTTGTTGGCAGAGGCGAGTCAGAGCACAAGACTCGAGCAGCTAATAAGCTAGTATCGACGTCACCTTTTGCCAAGAAGCACAGCATATACCAGCCAATCAGGACAGAGAGTACAGAGAGCATCACTGATTGGGCAAATAGAATAGGAGCAATAGAATTTTTGCCAATCCTGAATCCAGAGGCATGGTGGGAAAACACAGAGATCTTGCTATACTCTCAGACCACGTCACTTACTAATAGCTGTCAATGGGCATTATGACATTTCTTCCAAATAGAACACAAAAGGTTATTGATGTTTGCCCCAAAGTTACCAACTGCAGCTTTAAAATAAAGGATGTTATCATGCGTAAAATGGGAGGAAAATCTTCCTCTCAGAACAAATCTAATCTGGGCTCTAATTCATGTAAATATCTAGTTTTTAAAATTACATGGGATCCATAAATCTATACAGCAGCCGAAAGGAAACTACCCAAAAAAAACAAAACATTTTTTTCTCAGGAGATTTTCACGTTTCTATGGTGCACAGGGTTTCAGCTCCAGTCTCTTTCCTGCCTTCATGTGCATGAGTCATCTTACTGTGAACTAGTTTCCAAGTAACTCCAACTCCACGGCTTAGATGCTTCTTCCGTTGAGTCTAAGCTCTGTAAAATATTCAGTAATGAGCTAAAAAAACTCCCCGGAACTGTTCACAACAGTGACATAACACAGTTATATAAACAAACTTCTTTACCATATAGGGAGTCATTAAGTCGGTGCATTCTCATCTTTGTTGTTTAAATTGTCCTGTTGTTCCTCAGTGTGTAAGAATCCATAATTCATTTAGACTGATCAATAGCCTAGATCAGTGAGGGATTGGTGGGTTTAACCTCAAGCCCAGCTTTCATTAAACCAATTCTCAAACCTCATTGGATGACCTACTCAGCTGGCCAATGGGAGTCAGGAGGATCTGATTAATTGATCATGCAAGTCAATTTGATCCTTTGTGTGAAGTAGTTGTCTCTGATGGAGATTAGGTAACAGACATGGAAACAGTTTTCAGCTTGTAATATATATAGGCCAGTGGCTGGCTGGCTCTGCATTTGTTAATGATGCCATGTGTTATTTATGGAGTGCAGATGTGGAATGTTTGCATGCAGAGTTGGCTGTCTATGGCGGCTGAATGTTTGTTTGTTATTTCGGAGTTATTGTTTAGTGGAGCGATGTGCTATACTAATGCAGCCAATGTAATGAGATGGAAAAAGTAAATGGCTGTTTCTCTTCCTCTTCTGTCTCTCCCATGCATGGGGGGGGCAGTGATTTAATTAGCATTCGTTGCTGAGAGAGAGAGGAAGGAAGATTTAAGTAATAACAGACTTGCAGCGATCTGGACCACAATTCAGAGTTTAACTCTCACTTGTACTAGCAATAGTGAATTAGAAATATGTTACAAGTAAAGTACAATTGTTTGGTCTAATTATGTAATTGAAGATCTTGATATGTGTCTAATATATAATATAATGTGGAGAAATGCGCAGAACGCAAGTTTGTTCTTTTGCACTTCTTGCAGAGCATTTAGAAAATAGATACCTCTCTCATGTCTGTATGATAAATAAGAAGCTAAATGTGGCTTAACGAAGCAGCTAGCATTGCTTGATCCACTGTCACATCTTTCTACCTATCCGGTCTATAAAGTCATGACGCCCTTTCAGAATACTGTATCTGGGTCCATTGCCTGTCTTTTCAGTATGTGCTGTGCTGTGTCCCGTGTTTTTTCAACAGATTTGAGTGAAAAAATGAAGAAGACATGGCTTCATGTGATGAAGTATGCTAAATGAATGAAAAAAGCTTTGGTTTCAGCAAGCGTGTGATAAGGTTAGCTAGCTAACGTTAGCATCCATTTGCTAAAACCAAACTGACCCTGTGCAGATATCCCTGTTTAATGCTGCAGTTGGTGACTTTTGCTAACAAGCTAACAAGCTAACCTTAGCTGTAGCATGAGACTCATTGAGCAAAACAGCTCTGCTGCAGCCTCCCCTTCCTGTTTTTGCTCCGGCTTGTGTTTTACTTCCTATGTAGTCGCTCTCCCTTTCGAGTCCAGTTTGAACGAAACAGTTACAGGGAAAGTTGCAGCAGAATAAACTGGTCTGTCTCAGCTCAAGTTCGAGCTGACTGACGGTGTTGCTTGCAGACACTCTGTTGTTTGGAGGTGCGAGTCAGAGTTCAAGCTAATCAGCTCGTACCAACGTCACTTGTCGCTAAGAAGTGCAGCATAGACCAGCCTGTCAGGACAGAGAGTACAGACAGCAACGCTAATGGGATGACTAGAACTGGAGTGGTTGGATTTTCTCCAATCCTGAATCCAGAATCATGATGGGAAAACACAGCTAACTTGCCATACTCTCAGACCACGTCACTTACTTGCAGCTGCCAATGGGTATTATGACATTTTTTCTTTTATAGAACACAAAAAAGTTATAGTTTACCCCAAAATTACCAACTGCAGCTTTAAAGGAGCAATGTGTAAAATTCATCCTCTTTAGATTTTAGGAACAAAAAAAATTGCTATGTAATTAACTAGTGGCGTAATTTCATCTGGAGTAGAACCTAACCTCTGTGTATTCTCCAGCCTCTTGTTGCGAGTTCATGTTAGTTCATGGGAATCTCCGCCTCCTTCCTCCCCTCAGAACTGTTGGACCCAACTAGACATTTTTTTCACCGTATAGAACATCACATTGTAACTGAGTAGATAAAGGGGACAGCTGTGCTAACGCTAACTGCTAGCGGGACTCTGGCCTCTCAATTGCCGACAATTAGCTCGGCTAACATCATTAACTGTCAAGTAATTACGTATATGTTGTTATATTGTGTTGAGATTGGAATTCCAACTCACCATGGTTTGTAATAAGAGACAATTAGACTTTTTTTTGCTTGAAATAACATTAAATTATAGTCTAGAAGATATGGAAGACAGCAGAGCTAACGCTAACCACTAGCGAGCCTCTTTCCACTCCTGAGCGGAGAGCTGCTGAGAACAGGGGGTGGGGCAGGTGGAGTGCCAGGGGAAATGGGAGGTGTGGTTGACATGCAAGGTTTGTTTTGGTTTAAAGCTGATATAGAATTGCAACCACTAGTGGTGAATCAGTTTTGCATAATGTTCCTTTAAGATAATAGTTTTCAACTCTGTTTAAAAAACTGTTGGGCTGTTTTTTTTTGTTTTTTTTTAACCAAGCAAGAGCACAGTTGATACAAT
>JAQLOL010000008.1:23968163-23984609 GCA_029783665.1 Naso thynnoides
TTACAATGTTGGATACTCGTGCTAAATAACGCCACAGTGTCACATGATGAGGTTCGTGCATTTGGACGTGAGCCCTGCAGGCTGTTTCAGCTGGCTCTGCACACTGTGTTTTACTGTTTTTTGTTTTTTTTTTTAACTGTGTTTTTCTAGTGATGTTGATGCGTGCTGGACTTCCTTATATGGGCATGTCAGCTCAGTGCACACAGTGCTGTGCCTGTCCCTCCCCCTCTCTGCTCAGATACCAGTGCACTCTGCTTCAGGGATTACTGTCAGCACTTTGTTCGAGAGGGCTCCAGCAAAGTGGGGTTTTTTTTGTTGTCGTTTTTTTTTTTGGGTGAATGAAGGACAGCTAATTTTTTTAAACTTTCGAAAAGAGGCAAACACCAGACAGAAGTTGAGTGTGTTCCTGTTTCTTGGATAACAACAGAAAAGTACCTGTGTGGATTTATCTACATTACTCTGTCAACGTGAGCACATGAGCTGAATTAACGGCTGAACTGCTGCTAAAGGAGCGCACGTTGCTTTGTCGTGAGAAGAGTGAGAAGCACGAACTGTAAGTAACATTTTATCAGTGTCCTGGCTGTGTTTATTTTGTGTCAGTAAAGGGGTTGTGAGCACATTGGAGTGTGGAGGCGCACACGGAGTAACTGACACAGACAGAGAAAGCAGAAAATAGAAGGAAGAGGGCGAGAGTCACAGTATTCTGAAGATCTACAGACTTTACTGTTCAGCCAGTTCTGTTGAGCTGCTCTACAGGAGTCCAAAATCACAGACTCGAAAATGGGTATACTATGTCTTCTCTGAGGTTTTTTTCTTTTTTTTTGCATGCGACAAGGGACAGAACTAGCAGCATAGCTGAAGCTGAACACTGTGCCCCACAGTGAACCAGCTATCGAGGTTTCCCCAGTATGCCATTCTTTGAAAGTTTTTTCGGTTAGTTCGGTTTCATTCATAGCACTTTTACTGAAGAATAACTGTTTGTGTTGGTGATGTTGCGTCTTTCAGACTGGTTAAAGAAAAGTCCCAACATAAAGGCAACATACTAAAGCTCAGAGAGATATAGTGAAAATACAAACCATCGACCAAGGAAGGAATGGATCGCTCGTTGTCAGAGTTGGAGAACAGAATCAGCTCTTTGTTGATGAAGTCATTGTAGGACAGATGTCTGGCCTGAGTTCCATACAGGTATTGCTGAAAAAACCCAATTAAAACAACATGAATACACATTCTAATCAGCAGTATGTTTCATCAGAGTGCTCTTAGAATGGTTTTAGCATAGACGAATGCCTGAAAGTTTTCCAAAATGTCAACAAATATACAAATCCCTATGAATTTTAGGGAATTTTTCACTTCAAACAAATATCTGAGGAAAACAAATTCCACCTAATCAGAGTTTGTATGGCTGGATCCACAGCAGGAGCAGCACATAAATAAAAACCAAAATATCTTTGCACGCGTGCACACTCTCACACACATACACAGACACACACTCACACAAACGCACACACTCTGACGGTGATCTTCATTGCCCCACACAACACTGAGCAAAGCCACAAACCTCCGGCAGGCCGTGCATCCTCCTCTGGCGTCTGTCCTCCATGAAGTTAGTCAGCCACTCCTTCCGGTCATCTGTCTTCTTCTTACTGAAGGCCTGAAGCAAAACCACCACCACAATGCAGCTCAGGTTCCATTTACTACAGACAAAGAACTCGGATTGTTTGTGCGTTAATTAAATCACAGTCCATAAACCAAGTCACTATTGACAGACATCAAAACTTTGCGTGTTTCATTCTTTTAACTTGTTGAAACATTTTTCTTGCATAGATTCATGTGTTTAGACAAGATTTAACATTTGGGAAATACTTCAGTTAAATGAGATGCAAGTTTTTGTAGTGAAGGGAAGGTATCGAAAAATAATTAATAATTACTGTGGCCTACACATATATAGAGGGGAGTTATCCCATAATATTGGGGCACACACTGTAGGTGTCTCACCCCTGTGCTAATAAAATGTTGCATTCTTGAATCAGTAACATGAACTCTGAAGCCAGAAAAACAGATCTCACTTCATGAAGGCAAATAAGGTCAGAGCCGTGATGGTGTAGTCTGACAGTGTGACAATGTGGGGGGTAAATTTCACCCCTGAACCTTCCTACAGAATACTATAAAACTGTAGTATTAAAGCAATAACATGTAACTTCTTCACCTTTGAGCGATGTTGAAAACTTCAACGCTATCATCACCCCATTTACACCTGGCACTGAAATACAATCTGTATAAGCATGAGTTATCCAGATAAGGAGAAACGCATGTTAATGGTGTAAATGCATCAAGATCGGATTGTGATCGGATCTGCCAGACCACATCTGAAGGTAGTCTGACTCCTATTGTGTTGGATCATTGTGTTGTAAATACAATCCGTACAACTTGCTCGCAGCACTGGCCCTGCCGTCATTTTGCCTTTTGGAAAAATCAACACTGTTGGGCGAACAGACGCCACAGTTGATGTCAGTTGAGTCTGCTGAAGACCCAGCGACATTTCACTGAAAGAATAAGAGTAAGGAGAGTTGACCAGCAGGTCGTTGGATAAGTTGTCAAAGTGAAACGCAAAGAGGACCTCATGTTACTTTAATATATTTCGGACGCTAATAAAGAACTTAGTAACTTAACTGAATGAGGAGTTTGTTTGTTCACCTTTCTTCTGCAGGCAGCTCGTCATCTACGCTACGTTCTTGTTCATCACTTTCACAGACGGTATAAAACTCCTCCCACACATATTTTTACTTTCTCCAAAGTCAGCAAATGTAAAAGACCGTCGTTTTGCTTGAAAAACACGTTGCTGCTCATTGATAGCGTTAAGCTAGCCAAGCTAACTGAACACGTTGGACTTTCTGTGATTAGCCAACTTCAAAACAAAAGCCAATTCGCATTTCACCAGTAAAATGTTTTTAATGTAAAGCTGCAGCCGTAGGACACGTTACGTTTGCATTAGTGTTCTGCACACAGTGAGTGTTTTCTCATGTAGGAAGCTTCTCATGTGCAGGTCTTGCTGCAGAGGAGAGAGATCTGATCTTAATGGGGATAACAAGACCACACAAAAAGTACCAGGTGTAAATGCAAAGGCGAGAGTCGATCTTTTGTTATCTGGATAATTTATCCGGATACAGACACATTCTAATACCGACGTAAAAGGGTTAGGGCATATGTCGCACAAAACAGCAATTTTAGTGACACAATGCATGACATGTGACTTCACAAGCAGCTACTTACTATTAAACAGCAACAAGTCCAGCCTTGTGTCTGTCTGCAGCCTTTTATTGAAAGGATCTGTTTCAAACACCTACTAGCCAGTCTGAGAGAACCCACACAGGTCTTCTTGCTCACTCACTGTCTCTTTTCTCCCATCAATGTCTTCTTCACAGTATCTTCGCCTCTGTGATGAAGCTATGGAGGCTGTTGAGTCCAGCTGTATTACCTACTGACTCGCCTCTGGTTCTTGTGTCCACAACATCTGTCGGCAATCTAAACCTCTGATAGTGGGACAAAACACAGACACTACCCGGTGCTGCAGCTGCAGCTTTGGTCTGTTGCTTTCAGGAACCTCCGTGAATCACAGAGTTGAGGCCGAGTAGTCGTAGGTCATCAGAGGGAAAACCATTTTCTCCGCAAAATGTGACAAGTTTCACTAAAATTGCTGTTTTGTGTGACACAGTAGCATTGATCATCAAGTTTCTTTTTTGACACTGCGGGCCGTGGCTTCATACACATTGCTGCATTAAACTCACCAGAGTGATGGCAGCGTCGTCCTCTGCACCGCTGTATTTGAATGTGATGCGGTGCTTCTCCATGTCAGCAAAGTATTCCTTCGCTTCTTTACTTGTACTTGTGCCCAAACCTGAGATGTAAGATTTACATTTTCTAAAATAAAACAATATTTCAAACAAGAAATGAATAAACTTATGGAAATTTGCAAACACTTTCAATTTCAAGTTTATGTTAAAAAAAAATCAGGGGCTTTTATACCTTTACTCTTTACAGGACAGATTGGACAGAAAATGAGGGGAGAGAGAGAGAGGGGATGACATGCAGCAAAAGGCCACAGGGTGAAAGTGAACCTGGGGCGACCGCTCTACCGCCTGAGCTACCAGGCTGCCCCTTTATTAAAAATTTTTAATATGCATAGAAGCAAACCTTTGTAGTACTTTATGTGCCAGGATTTAAAGTTCTCAGTCTGTTTCTTCCACTCGTCAAACTCTGGAATGCTGTAGAAGGCCAACTCCTGCTTGTTCTTGGACGCCTGCAGACGACAAAATAACAATGATTGAGATCTGTCACGCTTTACAGCTCATAATTTTGATTTAGCATTTTACTACTACATCCTTATTGGACAGTTTGAAAAAGGATTCGGATTTCGTTCATGACCAAACATTTGGTGGACTAAATAATCCGTGTCATATAAGAGTCTTACCAGCATGTATTGCACTTTATTGTAGCTTGTTATCACATGTATTAGGATGGGAATGTAAAGTACAGAGTGAGTGAGTGAGTGAGTGAGTGAGTGAGTGAGTGAGTGAGTGAGTCTCTCACCTTGACAATGGGTGTGATAAACTCCTCCAGGAATGTGTGTTTCAGTAGTGATGGCCAGTTGTGGTGGAAGAAGTTGATAAGAAGACCTTTGATGTGGGAGCCATCTTGATCCTGGGACATAATCAAAAATGTAAGAATTACCAGTGAAGCAGCTTTTAATTACACTGCAGCTGTGAGCGCTCCAAAGGAAGGTCACCTGATCCGTCATGATCATAATCTTGCCGTAGCGCAGACTCCGCAGTGACTCTGGGTCGTCATAGCTCTTTTTATATTGGAGGCCAACAATTTTTATGATGTTGTTGATTTCAGCATTTTCCATGATCTGCAGACAGAAAATGTGAACATAATTAAGCTCCGTTACACAATCATTTTACATGTTCGGATTAACTTGATCATGTACAAGGGAAGCAGATTATTCCCAAAGAAAAAACATCCCCATCCTAACCCTGCGTTTAGTACATTTATATCAAGGTTCTGATAAGTAGCAGGATTCGGCTTCCCCTTCACAACACCTTCATCTCATCTTCAAACACTCTCGCTTCTCTACTGTGCTGCTTTGTCAGGTCCTGTTCTTCAACAACTCACTTCTTTCAAAGTCTTCAAGACAGAAATTCAGCTTTGTACTCTGCACTTTTAAACTACCGATAAATATTTAACAATGTTTTGATCTAGTGAATGGGAAAGTCATAGAAGGTGTACAAGTTCATGCTAGCTTTCACGACAAACCCTTTTATTCATGTATTGCGGACGCGCTCACTGTCCCCCTTTCCTCTCCCCCGCTGACCTGAACTCACACTGCTCCAGTCCAACCTGAGCAGGCCGACATCTTCACTGAGATGCCCGATGTACAGAGTGAGTGCCGTACTTTCAAATATCGAACCCCGCATCGATCAGCTGTCCTCTGTTATCTGCGATCAAGATGGCAGTTGCAGATTTTTCTGTCGCTCTTTATCCAGACTTGCATCAATCAATACCCCTCTGTAGGACCCTGTGACTGCCGCAATCGCAGACTCGCAGATGGAATCACGGAATTGGCCAATGAAATCTTAATCTATTGTTAAACATGGATATCACGGAATTGTCCATAATTTGACTAAAATTCTGTTTTTGGGAGAAAGAGGAACTTTTATCCGGGCAGAACATTCCTGTGGGGTCGTTAACGTGAGGGACCTTCACAAACACTCATCCCATACCGCAAAATACAGAGCCGTGCAGATTCAGAACGACCTCTATGCGACCTTAGTAAGCTAACGATAGCTTAATTATTGATAGCCTGCATTCTTTTCACAAGCTGCCAAGTGAATTGTGTGCATGAAAATTCTGATGTAGAGATGATCCCTGGTGGCGAGATATTAGCGATGCATCAGAATCTGAACTCTTTGAGGGGAAATCGAGCGATTTTACAGCAGCTCTCTAAGACCCTTGGCTGAATTATAGCCCAGGGTAGAGCTGCATAATTAATCAAATTTTAATCATGATCGCTAATTTGGCTCCCCATGATTAAATGGACACAATCGACTGCTACTGAAAATGCGTGCTCCACCTACAGAACAAATAATAGACACCTGCTCCGCTGTAAAGTTAATCAAGTACTCCCTAAACCACTGTCTGACCCTGTGCCTGCATAAGCCAATCACAGCTGTTCCTGTTCCCTACACCGCGGAGCTTATGTTATCCTGTAATTACTTAAATTCTAAGTCGTGCATATTCAAATCTCGCTGATCAAAACGTCTGGTAAAATCGCTCCAACAGAGTCTAAAATTAACACTCCCCACACGTCAAATGCAAGCAGGTTTTCTTATTTTGGGAGTCATTTTTGTAGTAAAATATGATGATGCCTGTTACTGACACTACTACGTCGTTTCACTTTGGGCTGTTACAGCTGTCAGGAGTGTTCACACTAGTCAAACAAACTGGATTTGTGGGGTCAGACATGCCTGGGCACAGCATGGATTAGCTAATGTGAATGTGCCCTTAGTTCTACATATTGGAGCAATGTGTTAGCAACAGAGTGACTTAGTTGTTGTCGCCTCATAGCAAGAAGGTCCTGGGTGTGACTGCTGGCTCGGGCAGGGCCTTTCTGTATGTATGGAGTTTGCATGTTCTCCCTGTGTTTACATGGACTTTCTCTGGGTGCTCTGGTTTCCCCATCATCAAACTAGTGTACGTATATATGCGTGACTTTGCATCAAAATCTCTTTCCTGAATTCTTAAATCTGCTTTTTCACATGGTGTTGGTTTTATGTCCTGAATCTGTCATGACCATCTTCCCTGACACAAATTACACAATCACACTTGTCTCTCATACCTGCTTGTGCGTTGCCTCTCGCACATTGAGAATCTTTCCTCTGAGTGGGAACACTCCATAGCGATCACGCCCAATTACACCGAGTCCAGAGACAGCCAGCGACTTGGCTGAGTCTCCCTCAGTGAGGATCAGTGTGCATTCAGAGGAGTGTTTGCCACCTAGGACAGCGATATGAGTATATTAATTATTCATTCACGGTGTAACATTTTATTGTTATCTGGATGCTGTGATCAGAAAAGAAATCCATCTGTATCACATAATAAGCCTTTTCATAGCATACATCTTAGTAACGGGTGTTACTAAAAACATTGATAGAGGTTCCCCAAGCTCATCCTCAGGCTCAGTCTACTGAGCTCAGGCTTACCATGTTTTTCTCTCTAGCAAAGAAAACTGTAAATTACATGCATGTATAACAGCTTCTTGTTTTCAGTGGTTGCTGAACATTGCTGGTAATATTTGAAGATGTGTAATATGAAAACATGAGGTCACATGAGGTGAAAACAGATGAACAACTAAGAGCAAAGTAGAAAAAACAAAGTTGCAAATGAGAACATTACATCTGCTAAAAAAAACTCAAACACTGACGTGAAAAAGAATTACAAGATATGTCTTAATTAGGGCTGCCATGCTGTCGTGGTGAAGGAAATCCATCTGTGGTGACTCAGCGTGGCTCAGTGGCGCGGCACCTCCTTTGCCTTCACAAACAAAAACTGAAGTTCATAGCCCAGAAGAGGAGCGATGTAACGTTAAAAAGAGGCTACATGAGGGTGAACATTATGTAAATGTTCTCGTTACTGTGGTGTTGATAGAACAGAACTAAGTAGCTAACGTTGTAACACAGCAGTGAACTAATGTCATACACAAACACCAAGAGTGAAGATTACAAAACAAGCAGGCTTATTTTGACCGACTCTGAGTTTAGTGGTGCAACAAATCCACAGTTTGCTGGAGAGTTTTAATAAACTCAGCAGACCCAGCAGCACAAACACAGCTCTGCAACCTGCCATTGTTGTTATTGTTGTCTTCCTACTCGTGCAAAGCTATTTGACTGAAGGCGTAATGGCTGAAGTGAGGCCTGTGATTGGCTGAAAGCTGAAATGTCCCCAAACGGGCAAAGTGAAACTGGGTTTAGGTATCAGTGCAGTTGCCATTGTTTCCAGCTGAACACGAGACGAGGTGATGTCCGGTGCGGTTGTGACGGTGGCCTCCTATCCTCCACAGTTGGCTTGTTAATATCGCCGTAATTCCTTTTTTGCGGATACCGCGACAGCCCTATACTTCATAAATATGATCAAATATACTCAGAAAACATGAAGGATTGACAATAAAGGTCAGGTTGGAAATAAAGGCTCTAACTAATCGCTGTTAGGAATTAATGGTATACTCTAGGGGTGTAACGATACATTGATGCAACAATTTATATTTCTACAATCAAACTACATCAATAGGTAAACAGCAAGTCTTCCTTCTAGTGCGACTTATATTAATCAAAAATTGTTTTTCAAAGCAGAAATCGATTGTATCGTTACTGAGAATTTGTGCGCTGTATTTAGCACGTCAAACATTATGTAATTAGTTATGTTATATAATAATGGTAAATAGTGGTAAAGGTTACTCCAGGTCATTCTCCTTCGTTCTGCTCGTGTGTGTTGTGTCAGCAGCGTCTCTTCAGATGATGGTGGATCACGGCAGGAAGCAGCAGGAGAACGAGAGATTTTCATTCGGCGTTTGCGCTCCACAGACTTAATTGAGGCCTTGAACTGAATGTTTGTGTAGCTTTTCCACTGCAGAGAAATGGGCATTTTCTTTCTATTTTTGGCAAACAAACAAACAAAAAAACTTGACCAAAAAAAAAGAAGAAAAAAAAAGATTTCTAGTCATTGAATCATATCATAATGTACCGCTCTAAATGAGACCCTATCATACTTGTACCACCAACTATGCAGGTATGAATGTATCGTGATACACATCGCATCATTGTTAAAACACATCATTAAACGCCTTGTGTTTTCACTAATGCACTCCTAAGGCCTTGGGAGGCCCTCTGGGCAACACTTGTACACTGCGCTCCACATCATCATTCATGATTTAGTGGAGGCTCCGCTGTCAGTGGTGGACATTCAGAGTAACACATTCTTCCACACATTAATAAATAACCAGATTGTTAACACACCAGCATCATTGGCGTCATCTAGCTTGGGGATGCCTTTGATCTTGCTGTGCTTCACAGATGAGCACTTCTTATTCAGCTGCGTCTGAGCTTTGAACTTCACCCAGTTAAGGATACTCTCAACAATCCCACAGTTGGTTGCCTGTGGGTGACAAAGATACAGAATCCTTTTATGAATGATGCACAGTTATTTTACAGCAGAAACCAAAAGAAAGAAAAAGGGGTAAAAAGTTGAAAGTGAATGAGAAGCGTCCTTACAGCTCTGACAAACTTGTCTGACAGAAGGCACTTGGACCCAAAGCTCTTTGTCTGGAGCGTCATATTCTCCTTGGTCTGAGAGTCAAAGGAGGGGTTCTCAATCAGGGCGTTCACAAACACCCAGATGTGGTTCTTTACCTGAAGCACGATGAGAGGAAGGACAATCCGTTTTATAGACACCTCTAACGAAACCACCACTGCCACCTCAAGCAAGAAACGCTGCACGAAGCCATTCGTAAGCTCACCTGGAAAGGCTTGACTGACACTCCCGCCTTGTTCTTCTTCTTCACCACCTCAATAAGTTTGGCCACTATCTGGTCCACCACATAGTCAATGTGTCTGCCACCCTGAAACAAACACACCATCAGTGTAAGAAGCAACAAGACCAAACATGGAAGCAAAGAGAAAAACGTTGATTTTTGGATACCTTGGTGGTGGCGATGCTGTTGACGAAGCTGATTTGTTGGAATCCCTTCTCGCTCATGGTGAGGCAAACCTCCCACCGATCATTCACAGTTTCATTTACCACCTTCAGTGCGACACCTGTCTCGTCCAGTTTGTCCTTCACATACAGATCCACATAGCTGCGGAACCCATTGACCTTAAGTGAGGGACAGGAAAGAGAGTAATGAGGTTCAATGATTTTAGAGCATATTCACCATCATCTTTCATCATATCTAAGGTTTTCAATGTGAGCACACAGGGGGTGTTATGTTTCACTGACCGCTTCTTAAAGCACAAGTTTGTTTGTTTAAACACATTAAGCCTTATAGTAAGGGTATGTATGATCATATACATTGTTCTACAGCATTATTATGACCAACAGTGATGTCATGAGAGCTGGAGCTCCTGGCTGATGTCACCGCCAGCTGAAAACAACAAAGGTTTCGGGGCATATCAAATGCTTAGACAATCCGTTGAAAAAAAGCTTGTTTTGAAGATGAGACAATGAAACAAAAGTTTGGTGGTGTCCTCTGATGTTCTGACACTAAAACACAAGTTTAACAGCAGTAAATAAGCCAGAAACATATGTTTGTTTGTTTCCTGAAGCAGCACAAAGGCTGTTTCTGGGTTAAACACTGTTGGTTAACTTTGTGTTTTAGTGTCGGAACATGAGAGGACACCACCAAGTATTTGCCGATTGTCTCGTCTTTTAAAACAACCTTCATCGACAGATTGTTGAAATGCCCCTACTCCTCTATTGTTGTCAGCTAGCGGCGACGTCAGCAATGAGCTCCAGCTCTCAGGACTGCACCGATTGTCATAATAATGCTGAAGAACATTCTACACGATCGTAAATATTCTTATCATGAATGTTCAAAACAACAAACGAGAACAGAACAGAGAAATTATTCGACTGTGTTGCTGTAGTAAGTGGTGCAGAGATGTAATCTGGTTTATATTTCTGTGCATGGACACATAACACAATAGCTGAAAAACACACAAACTTATGAAAATTGTAATGACATTTAGACATCAAATTTAGATTTAAATCGTAAATTGGACCGCAGTACAGTTAAGAAAAAAATCTGTAATGAGATACCGAAAGACACTTACAGGTAATTTCTTCCCGTTCAGCGTGACTTTAACGCCCTTGCAGGAGCCGGCTACATCATAAGCTCTGCGGGTAAGAAGTGCTACAATGTCTTTGTCCAGTTTTTCCATTTTAAACTTGGTCAGGTCTGGCTGGAATGTCACACAAGTAAAATCGTCCCCGTCAAAGAACTTGATCTTGGGCTCGGAAGTCTTGTTCATGTTGTTCTGCCATGTCTGAGGGAGATAAATCACATGGTAACGAACACACACCCGCCCTTTGCTGAAAAACTGTCAATTCCAAATTTTAGCCGATTTAATTTCATTATTTTATCACAGGTATATGCAGGATTCTCTGAACTTCAGATCGCACTTAATGTGTCAATTGCATTTAGTTCATCTCCCAAACAACCGTGATGTGAAACACCCAATGACTTAACAACTGTGCCCACAAAACCCTGGAGGGTGATGTTACATAAAACCATACCTCATATATGACCACATGTCAAAACCCTATAAAACAGCAATTACTTTGAGGATTTTGTATTGAAATGAGATCAAATCAGTCATTACTATCTGTAAACAAACAAGCCATCGCCTGTTGTCAATACATCCATTATTAAATAAGGCACACTGGCAGTCTGAAGCCTGTGAACACTATGTTCCACCTCCAGGAAATCTGTTGCCTTTCCTGCTTTTACAGTACAAAGCAGAAACAATGCTCTGTTCTAAGTGCAAAAACACATCTTAAATTATCAGAAGAAAACAAAAACATTGATTATAATAGAGAATTTCTCTTTCACTACAATGTACATCTTATTTGTGACCAGTACTGTGTACTGTAGCTTTAAATTAAATTCTGACCGTGGTGAATTTAATAAATCAAACGATTTAAGCGTCTTTAACAGAAAAGACATCCTCACTTGTTTGAAACTGTGCCTGTACTCCTTGCAGGCAGTTTCCACGGTGAATTTGGTACTGAAGATGTTGCAGAGTTTGGCACCGTACCCGTTCCTTCCCCCTGGGGACAAACAAACAGTTAGCAAGGCAGACAGTGGGAAGCAACCTTCCCCTTCCTGAACCAGCTTCAATAAACACTAGTAAGATGGCTGCTCTCACCTGTGACCTTTTTTTCATCATCATCGTAGTTACTGGAGGTGAGCAGGTGACCGAAAATCAGAGCCGGCACGTACATCTTCTCGTCCTTGTGCTCCACCACAGGTATTCCTTTACCATTGTTCCAGATAGAAATGGTATTGGACTCACTGGAGGAGGCAGAATAAAGAGCAAGATGAGTTACAGAGACAAGATTAATAATAGAATTAACAGAAAACCTGAAATACAGGATTGTGTATTTAACCTCAATTTCTTCTGGAAAGTGTGTCTTGGTTGCAACAGAGATTTAAAGAAGTATGAAGTTTTGAAACCTGGCATCTAATATTTACTTAGATTGTTAGCGTTGTTTTCTTATTCTTTGATTAAATCAAAATGCTTTACCAATAATTGGCAAAATTTAGTAAAAATATTTTATTCAGGAAAGGTTCTCTGTGTTAAGACAAAATGAACACTAATGCACTTTAGAAAATGGTTGATTTTAGTAAACAGAAAAGAAACTTTTACAAAGAGGCATGCTCCATTTCCTTAATGTGAAAAAATATTTTTTATATGTGTAACAAAACTCAAGTATTATATTGGCACCGATGTAAAAAGTTAAGCAATTTGTTCATTTTAATAGTATTGGCCCTACTAATTTTTTTTTTTTTTTTTTAATTGAAATGACAATATTGCAGTATGAATTGGTTCTGGTGACAGTCTGTAGTCCTTTACAGTAGATGTTCAACTCCACTTGGTTGCACTTGTCAGAGTTTGTTGAAATATTTATTTACTCGCACTGTCCCAGGCACTTATCGACACGATGTGTGTTCCAATACATGGTTGATGATATAATACAAGAATGATATGGACTCATTTAAAACAATACAAAATGATACGATTCAATGCAATTTTGCAATTCAATGTTTCTGCCATAAATTGAGGAAAAGAAAAGGCCTATTTCTCTGCAGTGGTAGAGGAAGTGAAACAGTGGAAAAGTTCGATACACTGAACTCCACAAACATTCAGTTCAAGGCCTCGATTCAGTCTGTGTGAGCGCAAACCCCGACTGAAAACCTCTCGTTCTCCTGCTGCTTCCTGCCATGATCCACCGTTATCTATAGAGACGCTGCTGACACAGCACACACGAGCAGGACGTCAGAATAAACCGGAGTAACCTTTACAACTATTTACCATTAGAACTGAGAAAAATACATCCATATTATGACGTTTGATGTGCAAAATACAAGGCACTGATTCTTAGTATCAATATAATCAATTTTTAGTATAAAAATTGAAGGTTAACAAACTCATCTACAACTTGTATTTCAAGTTTATATAAAGTGTCAAATCAGGACCTAACAGTCTGCAAAGCATTTGTTCAACCAAAAAACACCTGTTCTCATTCCTTTAGGGGTTTATGTAACATCATAGTAATAATAAAAAGAAATCTGGACAGAAAGTTGGTTTCTCTAGGCATGAAAAAATGCTAAATATTGCATCAGATGTGGACATTAGCAAAGACCAGAGCAACAAACTGTTTCTCAGTAATAGTCACGAGGTAACGTATGGTGCGAGTTTGTTTCCGGGTGCAAATTTATTCATTTTATTTATTTTTAACATGTGAACGGATGGAACTCAAGCGAAACACAGGATTTGAAGTTGCTCTTTAAAGAAATTAGTCAGCGTCACCCCACCTGTGAAATAATACGATGCAGTTAGGTCTGTGATGACTCATAGTAATGATGCAAGTGCTTAATATGCTTACACACATGCTGAGGAAGCTGTGCAGAGGATCTCTGCAAGGCTAATGGCATCATTTATACAGCAGCGGACATTGAGAGCAGCAGCCCAGCTGAAGGACACGATGCTGTTAAAGCAGTCAGATGTGGATGCAGTTTGCAGGCTGGGAGTAAACTGCATATAAAACAAGAGCTCAGTGCGTTTCAGCACAGGCTTTTTGCACAAGGATATTTTCTGGATTCACGCCTCATCCTGCTATATTTAACAAGCACTTGTTATATGTACAGAATTTAGAAAAATGCCATCAGATATATTGCTGGGTACGTGTTGTGCATCTCTGGCACATTAAAACCATAAGCCACCAGGACGACTCTCATATTTTACTGTAAGACTCATTTTAATGCTTTGCTTCAGCCTCTGTGGAGTGAAAAACTAAAGATTTCCACCAAGTCAGAGAAAGTTAAAGTGTACTTTCTGCTTGTAGTTCGGTTATAAAATTCCAGTGGATCTCTCCTGTCGAGCTGCTAACAGCGCTGTCAGCAGTGCTGGCTCGAGGCATTTGGGGGCCACAGGCACACTCAGGATTTAGTGTCCCCCAAATGTTTAGCTCATACCCCGCCAAGTTGCTTCTGTATTGCTATGTCAGCTTCTATCTGTTTCTTTTTTTTAATGTATCCTTTACCAAGCACATATAAAAATGTCACTCAAACTTGTTTTTACCAATTACCAATACTCATGCACGACTTAACGGTAACCACAACATCAGTGTCTGGATGCAGGCGGCTCCTACAAGGTCTTGAACAGCTCATTACATGAACAAGAATGAGCCTCAAGCCCCAAAAATCCCAGTCTCTTGTCCTCAGAAAAGGAAGAGTAACTGACCAGTTCCATTTCTCTGTGGGAGACACCAAAATTCCACTGATGACAGAGAAGCCAGTCAGGAGCATGGAACAGCTCTTCACCAGCAACCTGAAGGACACAGCAGTGTGCCAAGCAACCTGCAACGATCTCAACACTTGGCTCTCCACTGAACAAATCAGGGCTTCCTGGAGAGTTCAAAGCCTGGATCGATCAGCACAGAAACCTGCCCTAACTCTTCTAGCCACTGCTGATCTAAGATGTCCCATTCACCACTGTGGAGGGCTCTGAAAGGAGGGTCAGCCAGTTCCTGTGTGGGTGTGGACATAACACCAAGCTGCAGCTTCCTTTCAGTAGCCGGACGGAGGAGTTCAAAGTCACCCGAGCCAGAGAGGTCCTGCTGTAACAAGATTCTGCTACTCAAAGGTCACTTTAGCAGGTGTCGAGGTCAGAACAGAAGGGATGTGGTGCGCCCAGGCAGCAGTAGGGTGGGCTGAGGCAAAGTTGTGGAACAGCATCCTGATGGTGACTGGCCAGGACAGCCTTGGAAAAAAATTCAAGGCCTTGCGACAGTAAAGCTAGAGGGAGAGAGAGGTGAAAGCCAATGCAGGAGGAGGTACATGCAGAGGTGAAGGGAGCTCACTTCAGCAGAATCTGGCCGGAAGATCACCTGCACAGAACTGTGGAAGGTGGAGCCACACCAATTCAAGTTCTTGGTCCAGTCAGTGAATGAAGCCCTCCAGAGTCCATCCATCCTGTTCAGCTGGGGTTTGGTAGACTCACCTGCCTGACAATTCTACCCAAAAAGGGGACTGCTGAGGTATATCTTCAGCTGCTGCTCAAAAGCCTTGGGAGAAGGGAAGGTACCACTGGCGCCGTGACCAGATTCTATGGGTATTAACTGGCATTAGCAGCAGCAAGCGTCAGCACCCCAGTAAGTGCACTATCACCTTTGTTTGCGCGAGGGAAAAGCCTCAGCCCCAACCCAAGGCCCAGGGTGGGCTGCTTGTGACAGCTAGAGACTGGAACCTCCTAGGCAACCTAGGAAGTCAGCTGAGGTTCCCGGACACCATCACAACTACCACACTACAGCCAAACTTGGTCTTGATGTCCATGACAATCAAGCAAGTGGTGTTGCTCAAGCTAACTGTCCCCTGGGAAGACTGGATGGAGGAGGCACATGAAAGGAACCCTAACCCTAAATATGCAGACCCTTTCTCTGAGCGTCAGAGGAAAGGATGGAAGGCCCACTGTGCCCCACTCTGCAGGGGCTTGGCAGGTAGTGTCTATCTACACACTAGGTCCTGGGAATCGTAGAGGTTTGTGCCCATTACAACCCAGCCAGAGCCCTAAGATCAGTTAATCAAAACTTTTTAACAGGGTTACAGTGCCTTCCCGGTTACAGCACCTCGGCTTTGGAGGAGCCTCTCTCTCAGTATTAGAGTTTTACCTTTACAAGATGGCCTTCACTTAACATTAGGGATGCCACAATTCTCAATATAATATTGAACCGCACAGTACGCCATCCAGGGCTCAATACGCACTTTGATATTGCGGTATTTCCGTTTTGCATCAAGTTTAATGGAACTAGTTTCAATGCATTTCTCCCGTGAACACACCATGTGTCCCCGCCTCCCAGCCAACTGCAGGCACTCATGTCACACAACAAGTGGAGTTTAGGAGCAGAGTTTGAAAAGGAGGCTTTTCTTTTTCCCTCCTGATGTGCTGTGTCTGTCAGAGAAACGCTGATTTTTAACGTGAAATAGAGTTTTTGTGTTTTACCGACCAGTCCGTTTATTTTTGAGAGGAGACAATCTCTGCTTATCAGTTTCTCGACAGTTATAATCACAGCATGCGAGCCCAGCAGCTAACTGTTCATTGTTACAAACAAGCTAAA
>JAQLOL010000008.1:24004955-24030964 GCA_029783665.1 Naso thynnoides
TTTTTCTTCCAGTTTAATCGTTTCTTTTTTTTTTAAACTACAAAAGACAAAGGAGTCACTTCAGATATGTTGTTTCTATTTTAAACAAACATTAATTTCCCTATTGGGAATAAAGTGCAAACGTAGCTGTAGCCAACCTGCTTTTTTTTTTTTTTTAAGTTTTGATCAAACAAAGATGAATCTCCCAATTTGGGATTAATAAGGAGCCAGCCTAACTTTCACCAAACCTCACCTATTTAAAAAATAGGAGCCCTGAGCTGCGAGAGAGCCATAGGCTACCGTATTTACCCTAGTTAAAGGGAAAATCAGTTTTCACGATTGTTATTTTTCAACATCTACCAAACAAATTCATTTTAATTTCAATTTAAAACCCATTTATTGTGCAGCTCTAATTGAAATTATTACTCAAAACTACTGTCATTTATTTCATTTACAGTTTCCACAGTTAGAGAGTAGGACACTGCCGATATATCGGTTAGCCGAAATTACCTGCTGAGATTGGACCCTCACAGGTATATCGATATCGGCATGTGGTTCACCAATGTGCACTGATATTAAAACTGTTTTTAAGGCTGGAAAAAATGTTTGGACTAGTGATTTAAGACTGCATAATAACAGTGTGCAGCTTGTTATTTAATAACTAAAAGTGTTTACTCTTCAGTGCACTGACGTGTGGAATGAAGTTTAAGATGTAAGATACTCTGCCTCCATTACATGTTTGTGTCACAAATACTTGATAACCACATTAAGCCGATATTACATATGTGCAATAACTGCCGATGGATGTTGGGGAATTTTCATACTGCCAATCATTGTTATGGACATCAGCCCCAAAAATCCCATGTCAGTCGAGCCCTAGTAGAGAGTTCACACGATTATTACAAAATAGAAAAAGCAGTCAGAAAAATATCATGTCTTTTTTTCTGCATTTCCTTAAAAATACTTAAATTTTCCTTAATAAAGCTGCTTCAGTAAAGGCTGTTAGCGCCAACCCGAGCTCTGCTCAGTCAGCCCAGGTGACATGAGAGATTTATGCCACAACATCCCACACGTGCGGGGATTCCCTTAGAGGCTGTTTGAGGCACATTTCACGTTTATTTTTTAACACCTCTTTACAGAAAAGGACGATAAGATGGAATAACTTGCTCTTTCATCCCTTGTCACCCAGCCTAAATCCGAGATCTTGTCTTATCAAAGCTTTTTCATATTTGCCTTTTGTGATTTACTCTTCACGCCACGTTTTAGCCTCAGCAGTTTCTCCGATCTGGGAGTACAGTGACAGTATTTTACGCTAAGCAGCACTGCAGCAAATTGAGCAAAGCCTGCGAAAGTAAAATCAAAGTTGTAGAAAAATAGAGAACCATCCTTTAACATACTGACCACTGTGTTTACAGATGCATGTCGGCAGCTCTGAACGATGCTGGCGTCTCACCAGCAGACGTGACATATGTAAATGCTCACGCCACATCCACGCCTCTGGGTGATGCGGCTGAAAATGCTGCCATCAAGAGGCTCTTCCAGCAAAACCTTGAGAGTCTGGCTGTCTCCTCCACCAAGGGAGCCACGGGACATCTGCTGGGGGCTGCAGGGGCCCTGGAGGCAGCATTTACAGCTTTGGCCTGTTACCATGGGGTCCTCCCCCCGACTCTCAACCTGGATCGCACTGAGCCGGAGTTCGACCTGAATTACGTTCCCTGCACGGCGCAGCCTTGGCGGACTCTTGGCCGACGGGTCGCCCTCACAAACTCATTTGGATTTGGTGGCACCAACGCCTCTCTGTGTCTCGCCAGCTTGTCATGAGCAGTCTGTTTTTATTACGTCTGGTATGACAGAGCTTTGTCAGCTAAATATTTTCCTGTAGAACTTATCAGCACCTCTATTGCTTGATTGTGGAAAGTCCTCATGAACTAAATTTAAGGGGAAAAAAACTTTATCAACAGGCTTTGAAGTGCAAAGATTAAAAAAGAGAAAAGCCTAAAATCTTTGTAACGTGTTTGATGTTTTTTGTTTTTTGTTTGTTCTGCATGAAAACAGTCAGAATAGTAATGAGAGTCAGAGTTAACTGTATCACAGTCAAGCTTTGGTGGCTGGTCAGAATGTTCTGTAGGAAGTGATGTTGCACTGTGAGAAGTTTGAGCGATCTAATCAGTTGAAAATTCTGGCAAAATCCCCGACAGAGACTGGATCTATATAGAGGAAGTTTTCAGAAAGAGCTATAAGTTAAAGTGACTGTGAGGAACTTTCAGTTCTTGTTGATTCTAGCGCCCCCTTTGGACAAAAGTGGTCGTGACACAAGCACCTACTGTCATAAAGATCTTTGCTAGCGTGTGCCAGGCAGGCAGAGTTCGGCATAACACCGGCAACATGTGCATTGGTTTCAGAAGAGAGTGAAAGAGAGACGGCAGGATAAGGTAGAGGAGGTAAAATATTTTTATATGTGGCTGAGAAATGAGTTGTAAGCCAGTTGTCTGGCATTAATTTCCCCCGAGACATATTACCTCTGTTTTCTACGGGCTAATGTCACGCAGCCATTTGCATTAACGTTGATGCCATTTGTGTTAAGATGTAAACTAACAGCGTAGGTACAGAATATAATACATTTTTGTCGCTGGACAGAACAATGAAATCTAAAAAAAGAAAATTGTTTCTTGTTCGAGTTTGCAGGGATTCAGACCCGAACACGGGCATTAATAGAAACAACATACAAACAGCAGTCTTTTCACTGATGCTCATTCGCTTTTATGGGAAATTTATAATCATCAGAGAAATCATGAGACTGTTTCATAAATACTTAAAAGTTCCTCGTGGTCACTTTAAAGTGTCAGTGCCACAAGTTAATAATACTTATTGAAAGTCCAGTCTTAATTCATAAAGAGATTAACAAAGATACTGAGCATAAGATAATCTTTACATAGCAGGGTCTAAAAGAATCCCATTTTTAATTTACACACCTGTGATCTTTAATTTTCAAATCAGCTGAAATTGACGGTAACTGCCTTGTAATTTGACAAATGAGAGTTTAGTCAGGAAAAAGCCATGAACCATAAGAGAGCATGTGTTATGGAAGATCACTGCGATGGTAGAGGAGACTGAAGTCCATGAAGTGAGGCAGAAACAATGAACTCTGGCTGGTATTAAAAAGAAAATTGTCAAACTTTTAACCCCAAAGATAGTCAAACTACCAGTGTTTGAGCTAAGCTAATTAGCGGTGGGCGAGCTCTTCCCGTCTCCTCCTTGTTACTGCACGCACAGTTGAAAGAATGGGATCTGTCTTTTCGTCTGGAACTAGACAGGAAGACAAATAACAAAAAGACAAAAGTTTGTTTTTCCCTTTAGCCGATAATTTGCATGACATTGTTCAATGAACTCGTGCAAAGATCACCACAGGCTCGGACTCGTGTCTCATAAAGTGAAATCTTAATCTGAAAAATGAAATCAATTGTAGTCATAAATAAAATAAATTTTGTGTGGAGTAAAAAGTAGAAAGTAACATACAAAACTATCTCAGAATTGTCTTGAAGTAATAGTACACAAGTAAATGTACTCAGTTACTCTCCTCAAGAGAAAAAAATCATCTCACTGTGATGCAAGCTGTTCTCTTTATCTCCAGCAGGTGGCGGCGGCCAACAGCAAGTCCTGCATGCTGCTTTGTGGACATTTCAAGAGCAGTTTACATTTTAGACTTTCAGTAGATGCCTTAGTACAACAGAAAAACAAACATCGGCACATTAACCGGCATCCGAACTGACTGAGTTCAAAGATCGGGCCTCGGAGCAATCATTAAATATCAAAGTGCATGGAATAAAAAATAGTAATGGAAAGATGCAGGAGGCTTTTAGATCCATTATGGTGAACTGAGAGGAAGTCATTCAATAGAAGAGGCAATGAATAATTATATAAAGAAGATAATACCCGTCAGGATCCTCCTGTTAGCTTTCCAAAACCAATCTGTATTCTGCACACAGGAACTCAGACCTTAAAATGCACAGACAATTTATTTCAATTAGGAAATAAGTGGTGCTGTGGGTGTGTGTAGCTGATTCCTAATGGAGGCATGATCTCATAGTGGTGCCTTGTGTGATCCCTTAAAAGGGCACTTTCCCAGCCAAGACCTCTGACTTTGGTGTTGTTCTTTTTCTGAATGAGCCTGGTTTGGACTTTTATGTTATTGTAAAGAAAACAGTGAAAGACCACCAAAGCAGAGGGGATGAGTAAGACAAGTTAGCCGGAGACGAAGTGCCATTTGGTCAGGCTGAAATGAAAGTAATAAGGTAAACAGCCACTTTTCTAAATTCTTTCTTACCAGCAGAGGTTGACAGCAATTATTTTGCACTTTAATGCAGACACAAACCACACAGTTCTTGACTGGCATCTTGGATGAGACAAATTATCAGTGTGACTCCACAGGGCATCGAATGCTTTAAAGTGACTACGAGGAACTTTCAGTTTTACTTCATTTCAAACTTGAGTTCTTACTCATGCTACCAAGCTGACATTGGCAGCGCCGCTGGATAAATTTTATTTATAATACTTTAACAACACCCAAGTCACATCTTGGCCTGAATGGCAGGTGGTAGGCTCCCGCATCATGACAGGCCGGGGCCCCGCCCTCATGGCTATAGCAGACCCTGCTTACCTGCCAACGTCATTTAAACTTTATTCAGCCTGCTGCAGACATCTCATCTCACCACCTTCTGACCCATTCGGTTATTTGTTAGTATAAATCTGCTTATTTTAATCTTAACTGCTCCAGCGCGAATGGCCTAGCCTTCGTTTGAGCGACCAGAATTCATCATCTTCTGTTCCCATAAGGAGAGTGGCCTCGTTGGTGGCGTTGAGGTTGGTCAGAGTTAGCTAGCTCATAGCCACTCCACCAGCTAACCAAGCATACCACATAAACACTGGCTACTGAAGTGGAACATGTCAGACATGTTGCTCCCAGTGCGGGAGGCACATACCTGACGAGGACAACCACGAAACCTGTGTCTTGTGTCTGGGACAGGAGCATGCACTCACCTGCAGGCCGGCACGCCCCCTCCAGCAATGGTCAGGTTTTCCCGCAACATGAGGAGTCAGCTGAGTTTCATACCAGCCAGTGGGTGGCCATGGCAGGTGCAAGGAGTATGGTGAGGAGTAGACTCGCAAGTCTAGATTATTCGCTTAACTAAGACTGATGACATGCCCCCAGCTTCCGTTGCTAAACTGGGTGGAGACAATTACAGGGTTTAAAAAAAATCCCTGCATTCTAGCAATCCTTCAAGCTTATCAGGCTTGCCTCCTACGTGATCTGGAAGGTACGGCCACCACGGAGACCTGTACGGAGCTGAGAAAGGCTACGAACTTCTCTTTGTACATGAGACCTGGGAGAATTGTGGGCCTCTCCGTGGTCGCCCATTGGCATCTCTGGCTGAACCTCACCCAGATGTCTGACGGGGAGAAGAGGAGGCTCCTTAATAGCAACTACATAAAAATAGCATTCTTTTCACTTAGGGTGTTACAGGAAATTTCTAATCATCAGAGGAATCATGAGACTGTTTCATAAACACTTAAAAGTTACTCATAGTCACTTTAACTACTTTTTATTTGTTTATTTTATCTTATTACTACAACAGCTTTGACTGCAATGCATAAAAATGAGTTACATGGAGTATAAGCACGGATGCATTATGTACTTTCCTAAGAGAATGTGCTCATTCACATGAATGAAAATGTCTCACCCGGCACAAACAGCAAACCCAAAAAGTTAACTTCAGTTGGTTCAGCTCATCACATGTGCAGTGTTTCTCTCCCTGGCCTCAACCTGCTAGAACCCGGTTTAAAACAGCCATCGGGTTCCTTTAGAACAGTGGCCCGAACACCAGGGGACTGTTATCCCCTCTGGCTGTTCTGAAGATGAACGTTGCTGCTTGTGCTTTCAAGCAAGAGCAGCAGCCTGCAGCGCGGTAGTTACTATCTGCTCTTTTGGAAAAATACAGTAGGCTCAGGCACACAGGTTTTAAATTCTTATACGGCTATATGTGCTGCACACAATCTATCAAAGAGGATGCCTTTCTTCCTCCAAAAGTCAACATAAGTGACTTTTTTTTTTCAGGCCTCAAAAATCCTATTGATAAACCTCTGGCACTAACTCACCTAACAACTAACAACACCTTTAACCTTCTCATGGGTAAGTCAATACTCCACCGAAAGAAGAAGTCTCCTGAGCCTTACCTAACATTGCAAAAGTATAGGCCACACATCTTCAGGGTGATGCAAGGCAGTGGCACTGGCTCAAACACACAAGGGTAAACATGAGGTGTTTCACATTTTTATGAGATGCACCGGCTTTTAACATAATCCAATGTAAACCCATCTGCAGCAGCACACAGATACTAAAGGGAACCTGGTCTGTCTGTGCGAGACACCGAGGAAAAAGACAAATAAGTTGGTATTTGACAAAACTCCATCTCCCTCCAGGACTGAGATTCACACTCACTCCTTCCCATCCTCACCAGTAAATGAACATCATAAACAACATAGACTGGTATTAGCAATGCAGCAACAACCTGGCTAAGATGCTAATGCTACAACTGATGCTGTAGCGAACCACCTTGCACCATTATTACAGCATTATTGTCATGAACAGTGCAGTCCTGAGAGCTGGATCTCCTTGCTGACGTCAGTGGTAGCTGAAAACAACTGAGGTTTAGGAGTATTTCAAGTGCTTCGACAGTCTGTGGGAAAAAGCGGTTTTAAAGACGAGATAATCACCGAATGTTTAGTGGTGTCCTCCCATGTACCAACACTTAAACACAAAGTTAAACAGCAGCTTTTAACCTGGAAATAGCTCTTTGAGCTGCTTTAGGAAACAAGCAAACAGCTGTTTTCCAGTTTTCCTGTTAAACTTTGTGTTTTAGTTTTGTTGTAGTCAAGGTCACACTAACCGAGACCAAGACTTGACTGAGGCTAGAATGTGCCAAGACAAGACCAAGACCTTAAAATTTTTTTTGTCTGATTTCAAGTTTCATGTTTACCAAGCCATCTCAGTGAGCACCACATTGCAGAACCTGCACTCTGCCGAGTGTTTGTTCTTGTGTGTTGTTTTACTCATAAACTCTCTGTGATTAAGATAGCCAAACTTAGATGATTTAAAAGATCGCACTACAGATGACTTACGTTATTGGCTGCATTTGAAGAAGAAAGTTTTACATCCAATCACAGTCATTACGTTAAATAAATCTGTTGTGGTTTTGACTGATCTTGATTAAAAATCCTGGTTCGTGTCTGAGACTGAACCAAAATGCATTTGATTCTGAAACGGGACCGAGACCTTCTGAAAATGGTCTTGAGACCAGTCCGGAGACCAAGATCAATCTCAAGTACTACAACACGATATTTTAGTGTGGGAACATGAAACAACACCACTTAACATTCGGCCATTGTCTCGACTTTTAAAACGACCTTTTTTTGACTTTTGTTGTTTTCAGCTATTGGTGACATCAGCAAGGAGCTCCAGCTTTCAGGACTGCACCATTCATCATAATAATGCTGTAGAACACTGTGTTATTATCATAAATATCCTTATTATAGGGTTTAATGTGCAAAAAACTGAACTTCTTTCATGTTCAAACTGCAATCCAGTAATATGGTCCATGGATTTGTTCCCAATTTCTTTTCTTTCTTTCTTTACTTTTTAAAAAAATTTTGAGTTTTTCCCATTTTCCTTCCATTTTGAACATGTCCAATTCTCTTGTGTCTCAGCAGTCCTGTACGCTCAACCCCCATCTGTCGACCTGGGAAAGGTGTAGACCAACACTTGCTTCCTCCCTGACAAACCCAGCTAGACAGCCGCTTCTACCAACCAAAGAGTTCTCAGGCACATGGGAGGATCACGCTGCTTCTCTCAGTTCTTCTCCACACTGACAGCGCCCCGACCGACCAGAGGAGGCGGTAAAAAGCTACCAGGAAGTTCACCTTCAACCCAAGGTCTGATGCACCCTGAGCCCTTTGAAGCTCTCACATGCCTATTCTTGTTTTTTTCCAAACCAAGAAAAGTTATTTAACTCAGTTACACTATTACCACATAAATGCACTTCTGCAGTGGTGTATTTTAGGCTGTACACAGATATACAGCCTATATAAACTTGTTTTTCTGTCGGTAATGTCTACACATACTCCCAAATCCCCTTTTATGAGCATTACTTAGCAGATTGACCTGAACTGGTCATCAGCTGCACTGTAAATCTCCACCGACCTTGCAAGTTAATTGGCCTGGAGTGTCAGGCCGGTGTTAAAAATACCAAATAAAATAAAATTGGTCCAATTAAAGACAAAACAACACGCATACAGTCCCTGAAAACTGCAGACCATCAGCACCTCCGTCCTGCTTTTAACCTGATGGCATGTTTTTTGTCATCACACATACACAACGACTCAATGTTCAGTCAGTGCATGGAGAGTGTGTGGCTGAGAAGTGTGGTAAATAAATGGACAGCGCAGCAGTGAGAGGAAACAAGAGGTAAAATTTTAAACTGGTTTGCGTCGTGTTGGTTTATAACAAAGCCAAAAAACAAAAGGCCTTTAAATATTTTAGAAATAACATCAATAGCAAATATATAGTAAACTAATCTACTGCCCCTTGGAAAACTCTTAAACACAAGTGATTCATCTTGGTTGTCTTTGGTTCACTGGAACAAGCTATTATGCATTTTTTGTCTCTTCTGACCTGTAAATGCTGTAACAATGTTTGATATTTGTGTTAAACAATGTCAAAGTGTCACATAATGACATACATGCATTTGGAAGCGAGCCCTGCAGGCTGTTTCAGTTGGTTCTGCACATTTTGTCTCTAAGGAGTTTGACTCCCATATGTGCATGTCCTGGCATGCCAGCTTCGTGCACGCAGCGCTGTGCCTGCCCCCTCCTCCGCTCTGCTCAGACACCGCTGTGCGCTGCTCTCTGCTTCAGGGATTACAGCAGCACATCGTTCAGAACGCTCCAATAGTGTGTTTTATTTTTTTGTGTGTGTGAATGAAGAAAACTTTGTTGAGCTCAAAGTGAACTTTATGTCGTCACTCCATTAACTGTGTCGCTATTTTGTGAAGTAAATGCGTAGCAGGATACTGTTGTGTAACACTTATGATAGAACACTTGTAATTATAATAGGTGTTGAATGTGCCAAGCTAATGCTAGGCTAATGCTAAGCTACATTAGCATGAGTGAGGCTAGTTAGATTGGACTTCTGGGGCTTCAGTTGAGGGTCAGTGAAACACACGAGAGACAGTAGTGTAGTTACCGGTGTTATATTGAATAATTTGAACAGAAAATACTTGAAATGATTCAAGAAAAAAACAATAAAAAAAACAAAAACACAGACCTTTCAATCTAACAGTCAGTTATACACACACTTCAGTTTACTACTAGCAGATATTTTGACCAGTCGTTTGCAGTACACCTTTAACTTTTTCTAAATCAGTGCAATTGACAATCTAATTCAGTCCCACAAATAAGCAATATTCACATAGATTTTCACACAGTTCAATAAACAATTCAAACTCAATTGCACTTAAAGTGTAGGTGCTAAAAGTGCCTAATGCTGTATGGGGGTTTAGGAACACATCGCGTGTTTGAAAAGAAGTCCTACCACACCACCAGAGAATTGTTTGTAGGGCACGCTTGGCCTACTCGTGTGAGTCTTCTAGTGGGGATCCAGTTTCCAGTTTCTTTCCTCGAGCTTGCCATCCAAAAAGAGTCTGTCAGCGCCAAAGCCCGACCAGCAGCAGCTCAGCAACTCAGCATGTGCCAGGTGACCAGAGACTGCATCTGATTGGCTCCAGGGTTTTGACTGACAGCTTTTGTATCCAATGAGGTGAAGGTGCAGTGTGGTTGTGGTGCAGTGATTTTGCACCTGCACAACCATGAATTATCTCACCAGGGTTACAGTTGTTTTAGAGAATAATATTTAATGTTATGGCTGTTACCTCGGCGTATATCCTTGTGTGTCTGCTGTGTGTGTATGTGTGTATGAGAGAGGGGGGAGATACACAAACCAAAGGTAATGTTAACTTTATGTGACAACACAGAGTTTTGTAATTATGAGGCTCATCTGACTCCCTAATGTGAGTTTTATGCCGATTTTTTTTACTATTTTGATTTGTAAAAATGGGCCATGAAAAGTGCTTCGCTGCTGCTTATGCACACTCCACGAGTAGAGTGCAGCTGAGCTGTCGGTTCGAGTCAGACTGTGCCAGAGAAAGAGCAGGGAGGGGGAGGTGCAGGAGGGGAGAGAGTCTGTGTTCGTGAAGAAAAAAATAACTACTTTCTTCATAATGTTTAAGGC
This sequence comes from Naso thynnoides, assembly GCA_029783665.1. Classification (NCBI taxonomy): domain Eukaryota; kingdom Metazoa; phylum Chordata; class Actinopteri; order Acanthuriformes; family Acanthuridae; genus Naso; species Naso thynnoides. The sequence goes on from JAQLOL010000008.1 coordinate 24,015,274, forward strand.
TGTTCCCAGCGTTATCCATTGTGGCATCGCTGTTCCCTAAAAAATCTCCAGACTTTACTGCTCAGTCAGTCAGTTGTGTTTAGCTGCACTATAGTCCAAAATCAAAAACCTGAAAATGAGTATGATATGGTCTCTTTAATGGATTAGCCACTTCAGACTGTAAGCTCAAAGCTTTATAATTGAAGTTAATTAACCCTTATTTATTTAACTAAACAGGGAGCAGCATGGTGGTTCCTGGAGAAGATGTGTGTAATTTATGTGCCGAACCAGAACCCTAACAGCACCAATGTACCATTTGAGGTTGATTGTTATTCTGAGTAGAATGAGTTGTTCACCTCATATTTCCCACTAGTGTTTTTTATGAAATCAGCTGGGACAGTGAAATTATTCATCAAGTGAAATATGGAGCAAAAGGGTCCAAGCTTTGCTCACAATACCTTCCTGTTTTGATGCCTCATAAATGTTGTATGAAGCCAAATTTGAGCAAACCTTTTTCATGTCCTGTTTATGCTGAGCTCGGACCTATTTCACTTGATTAATAATTGTGCTGTCCCAAATGAATTAAATACCATGATGTAAAGCCAGAAGCAGATGATGAATTACTGCGCTGGGGAATGTCTTTGCAGACCCATTTTTAGAGATTACGTTTTATTAACTCATCTGGATGTCATGTCCAGCTAATGATTAAATCAATTATTCATCCGTTTTTTAATTTGAAATTATCTGACACAGATAAATTAGTTGCCGCAAGCTTTTTTTGTTTTACTTTTTCTTTTTTTGTGCGGGTTAGAAAGGAAAGCCCCGCTCTTTCTCTGGGAACATTTCAGCCTCAGGACTTACACATCAATCACTTTATAATTCTGGTTTCTTACCTTTGTGTGTCTGAGTTGTTGCTCTTCACCAAGTTCTTACTCTCTGTCTTTGCATCAATGCAGTAAGGGCCAACCTGCATTATTTGTATATCAAGTGGTAAATCATATGAATGACCGAGTGATTTTTTTTTTTTTAAATGAATGAATGAATGAATGCACCCTATCAAAATAAAGATGGGATCTTAACCACGACGTAGTAACTTATTTCAAGTAAATGAACACGTAACATATGTCACATCCTTAAATGTACAGACTCGAGACATTTTGCAGGACTCATGATCATGAGACCTGTCCTGTGTATTTTGAGAGTGTACCTGCTCTACCACTAAATATCAATAGTGCCTCCGCTGGACCGGAGCTATTGATTCCTTTTGCTGCAATAATGCCACATTAATAAACCGGGCGGTGTTATTCCCGCTTCTTCCCTTTTTTCCTTTTTTTTTTCACTTCCCATCCTCCTAATTAGGAGACATCCAAGCTGAATTATGATCACCATGGCAACATAGTCAGCATGCATTCCCTTTGATATCACCCTGTCCCACATTGAGCACAGCTTATCACCAGGTTCTAAAATTAGACCTCCTCTCTCTCTCCATGGCAGACGCTTCTTCTATGGCCATTATGATGTTAGCCCTTTGTTCAGCTCTGGAATTCTGGAATTCCAGTGTTTCTTGTCCTATTGACCCAGGACGGTGGAGTGATACACTGTGTTAAACACAATGTAATGCAACTGAATTTGTGAACATCTTAATACTTGAATGAGTGGAGATTCTCTAATTAAACCTGAGACATTTAGCAAGACATCATTTGTATTACATAAAAGTTTATTCCTTAATTGTTTGTTTGTTTGACATTTCTGTTTAAATATCTTCAGGCCTCTAAAAATGATATATATTGCTCTTTGCCGACAAGAGGAACTGTTGACAAGGGGCCACATAATGAGTTTTCTTTATTCAAAAGGATCGCACATGAAGACAGGCTGGGAACCTCCATAAAGTACAGTGTACAGCAGTGGTTTGGATGTTTCATTTTATTACCAATCAGGACATTCTCCCAAACAAACAGACTTTGAAAAATATGAGGGCGTTTATGGGCATGTGCGGGGAGGAAGGCACAGCCAAGCTTCCTTCTCATGGACCCATATATATGTACGCACCAGGTTGCTCCCCCTCCTCCTTTTATCCTCTCTCCTCTCGCTCTTTATTGCTCAAACTATCCCTTCCTGCTTCCTGACCTTCTCCTGCTGTTTCAGCTGCTAAAGCGGCGCGAGATAAAAGCATAAACATCAATGTTATCTACTTGCATGACCAGTCGCTATTGACTATCAGCCGTGTACAGTGTGTTACCTTTAACAACCTAGATGCCATGTACCTTCACCTTACCTATCTTTACTACTAGCTGCTGCCTAGTGTGTGTGTGTGCATGTGTGTGTGTGTGCATTACTCACCTGCTCAGACAGGTCAGTGTGTTGCTTTGTCATGATCAGCTCTCTCTGCAGGTGAACTCTGCCGACTCTACGTAGGAGCTCATTGCGTCTGTCCGTCCATCCAGCCCAAACTTCAGCACTGTCATTCAGTTTAGAAAGGTGAAAATTTGAGGTGGTGGGTGAAATGAAACTCTGCTTATTAGGCCATGTTTAGACGACAGCAGCCCTACTAAAAACAGAAAAGTCCCTCCTTTGCGTCTAATCCGCGTTTACATGAACAACACTAGAAAGTGCTGTAGTATGCATGCCAGGCCAGTAGCCGGCAGTGTAACTTTGTGATGGCATACCAGTGCAGCTGCTTAAAGCTGTCTACCTCCTGTTGCTGCTAAGCTCTAAGCAGCCACAAATTTAAGAAATTCAGCCGTAGATTGACTTCTAAAATTATTCTACGAACACTCGAGTTCACCTCAACAGAGTTTGTTTAATCAGAGTTTGGTGGTGGCTAATGCAGAACGCACTGACCTGCATTAGCATTAACGCAGCCACAGCTTTCACAGGCTTGCTACTTTACACAGCCAGAAAGAAGGTTGCAGTTTTAAAAGATTACACTCTGGAATTTGTTTTCAAAAGTTCCCAGTCTCATGGGCACCCATGTTACAGAAAGGTCGAACCGCATTAGGAGTGTTTGTTTGATGCCAAAACTTGCACCTTCTAAAGAGGGTCTTATGCTGGGGTCAGACTACACGATATTTGTGTCTGTTCAAATGTTCACTGTGTCAGATTAGCCAGTTATAGAGTCATAAATTTTTGTCGTGTCATTGCCGAGAAACAAGACAAACTACACGTCGCTCCTTGATCAATCATCATTTGCATTTCATGTTATGCGTGACATCACTGACAACGAAGCGCTCGCCACTGACTACTACTACTACTGACAAGCTATCATGGGAGGTAAACAAAAAATCAAACATGCAAGACTTTCTGTCGTGATGAGTAAGCGGATGCGTTGTTGGTTGTTGTCCATTATGACACACTATGTAAGATGAAACAGTCGACAGTCACGTCTGATGCTCATCTGATTGTCTCCGAGCCTACCCGATGCCCTACGTCTTCTTGGTTATCAGGCATATATCATGTAGTCTCTTCTTCTGACACTCACTAAATCTTGTGTGTGTGTGTGTGTGTGAGAGAGAGAGAGAGAGAGCGGCAGTGGGAGAGGGGATTGAGAGAATCAAGCTCTACAGTTAAATGACATTTTTTCCAATTTTAATTGCAAGAGTAACAAGATCTTTAGAGGTCTAAGCTGACACCACTGTGAAATTGTTTCCAATTCATAAACATGTTGGATACAATAATATTTTACACGTTTTTTAGGCAGAAACTAGGCTCAAGAACCAACATTCGGGAATTCCTGATTCTGTCCTGAATGTTATATGCTCTGGAAAACTGTAATGAACAATTCATCTTTTTATATTTTAAATCCCTAAATCACTCATGACAAATTTCCTTATTTGCAGCTCTACCTTAACAAAGGTTTCAGTGTTGTGTTTTTAGCAAAACTTGGCATGTTGTTCTGAAAGTATGAATGCAAAAAGGCATCAGAGGCACAATGCAAGAATACTGTGAGCCCTGTTAGAATGGCTATATGATATCATATTAGCAGACCGCAAAACTGTTAACAAGTCTACAGGTACCAAAGCATGTTATCACTGATAAGAAATAATGTAATAAATTTTAATATACTGCCACAACATGAAATTTTTTAATTAGTAAATCTGTATCTGTATCCATCAAAAATCATCCGGTTTGATCTCTAGATAGTGAAAATGAATGATGAGTTCTGGGCTCCAAAACTTTCTAGGCTGAGATTGATGACGACGTGTCTTCTGGTCTAATTAAAGACATTTATTTTGAGGTGGTCAGTTATATGACAGCATTGTTAGCTGTTTTTGCAGCTAAATGATTTGGGGTCTTTTATGCATGTTTTTAATCCCATGTTTGTTTGAATGTTAACAAACTCCTATATTTGCACTTTTTGTGACGAAATAATAGCTTATGACCTTGTTTTTGTATTGTGGACAAATCACAAAGCTACAGTATATTTATTTACGTATATAAAAGAGGAAACAGTGCATATTATTTAACACTGACATGTAAATATGCCATATTGTAGCTATAGGCTAGTCTCCATATGTAGTCCCTTGGCAGGTTGATGTTGCACAGCAAGACAGAGATACACATTTACACAGGAAAAACACAGAAACAATACAAAACACATAATACAGCAGATCATAACAAAATACCAAGACTATACAATTAAGAGTGTGAGTTGTGGGTAGTGACCATCAGAGTACAGGTAAAGTGCTTGATATAATGAAGTACTTAATAAAATAAGAGCAAAGTGTTTATGTATATTGCAAGTAGTCTCATTACAAAATATAATGTACTGGTAGAATTGTACATTGCCCTATTTGGCCCCTTGGTATTACTGCACTCTGGAAGAATTGCACATTAACTTATAGCACATGGCCCCCTTGCACGCAATTTCAAAAATTATGCATGATCACAAGTTTGGTTTACCCTTAACCACAGCTTCAGCTGCCTCTTAAAAGCTCTTCACTGAAAGTGGGATACTATTCCATAATGCACAACCTTTGAATGACGGGATGTTTTGAGAAACAGATGTCCTTCTAAAGGGGGGCTCGCTCGCAGTAGTTTATGTCAGCGGCTCTGGTTACTCGTGAGGTGGAGCCACTGACAGACTTGCCTCATGACCTCAGGTTCTTTCGTAGGACTAGGTGCTACAATTCCTGAAAAGTCAGCACTACACTTACCTTAGGACTGAGTGTTACAATCATTACAGTTTCAACTACATACTTACCTGAGTGGGGTCGTTCTTGGAGGTGACCACCATATGAAGCCACCAGTACGACACCTCATCAGTTGTTTACCTCGGCGTCCTCGGGTGTTTTGGCCCTTTATCACAAGACACCCTCGGGTGAGGCAGGCCCACCCAGGCTGATTAGGTCTGGGTGTGTGTTCTGTGGTCGGCTTCTCGGTGATCACTCGGAAGCCACTTGTAAGTCGATCACATCCAAGTGTCTTCTGTTAATGCTTCAGTCCTGTTCAGTGGGCTGTAAATCGTAGACTGACTGGAAGAAAAAGAAACAGATTTGAGGGGGAGAGGGAGAAAGATAGGGGGTATATCAGGGTTAAGATGTAGGAAATGAGACTGTGTCTCAACCACAAATCCACCGTGTGAGGCATACCCTGTATCCCTCCACCCTTCTCCTCACTCTTCTTTCTCCTAGGCTTCTTTTGTTCATCAGGCACCACAGCCAGTGACTGCTCCTCCTTTATGCCGCATTGGCAATGGCTTTAACTGCCTTCCTGTGGGCCTGTCCTCTGACTCACACCTCCCTCAGGAGCCTTGTGGTAGACTTGCAACAAAGCCTCTGCAACTCACTTCCCCTGGACACATTTCCACCTTCCAGCCCGGCTCCTCTGCTTCAGCTGCAAGGTCTGCGTATCACAACTTCATGTGCTCAAAGGCCTCTTCTGTAACATCACCCCAGGGAACAGTTAGCTCAACATGAAAAGCAAGCCAATAGAAATTGGACCAAAGCACTAGTTTCAGTCACAGGCTGGTCACTGCCATTATCGATGGAAATGTGAGTCTGTGGCCTAAGTCAGCACGCATTTCAAGGCCAATTCACACCTTCCGCTGCTGTGTGTCTGCTCTGGTATGTGTGATGTCATAATCAAACTGGCACGCCTGGCAGCTTCTTCTTGGTGGTGCACCTCCTCAACCACCAGGAGCCCAGGTTTGCCTGAAGTGGTATTTTGCCAGGTAGGTTTCCTCTCTGCCTCCTCTGCCTTGTTGGACATGACTCACTATGTGCCAGAGGGCAGATTTGGTGTCCAATACTTTTTAAAACTTTTTCCCTGTGGCCAGGGTTGGATCTTCACTTCCTATAACCACATCCTGAGATTCTGAAAGTGTCGTCTCCAGTTTTGCTTTGGCACATTTGTATTCCTTCACCAGACTAGAGATAGACAGTGCTCCATTCCCGTAAAACCCTGTGCTGCTGAGACATCTCAGTCACTCAAGCCATTTCCTCACTTAAGCGCTCACCAATCTCTCCAGTCGGTTGGCATGCGATAGATTTACCTCATAGATGGTGTTGAACACATGAATCATGGGAACACTCTAAACTGAAAGCACCAGAGCTTCAAATTCTCTGGGAAAGCAGTGTTAGTGATTTTCTTCAGAAGTGGGAAGTAAGGGAGTACAAAAACTTCATCAGGTCACACTTTATTCTGACAGTCCGTCTGGTGACACTCTACAAGTTATCAGTAGATATTCGGTCACATGTCAACAGTGTGTCAGTTAATATAAAAAAAAAATGTGTGTGTTGACTGTCAATGTTTTGTTGCAACAGGTTATTAACCAATATTCAACTATCTGTAAATTGAGTCTTAGTTGACTATCTACTATTGTCAGTTGAAAGTCAACAGCATGTTGTCAAGCATTTGTAGACATGTTAGGACTATCTGAATAAAGTGAACAGTTGAGAACAGTAAAGTCTATAACCTATCAACACAACACATTTATGTAGTAATTAACTTTGACATGCATATTAACCTTTTTTATAAAATGAAATGTTTAGCTTAGGGCACCAAGACTACTGGGCTAGGTTTGGGACAGACATCAGAGGGGACGTGTCTTGTTCTGAGGTGAAGTAGTTTGGGGTATGATGTTGTCTGATTCTTCAGCTGAACCCTTCTCAAATCGGCAATCCACTTGAAATATACCTTATGGTAAACAGCTGAATGCATGTTACTTGTCTGCTGAAAGATCTTTGTTGATAGTTAACTGACACACTGTTGACATGCAACAAAGAGTCAACAGACTATCAAAATAAAGTGTTACCCCTCCCTGCTGTACTTAAAGTGATACACGCGCAGATTTACATTGTAGGCTTTTTCTCTTCATGGTCGTTAGTCAAACGTTAGGGCAAAGATAAAATTACGTTGATCGCGGCTTGACCGAGGTTGGACATTTTCGTAGTTTTTAAGCCTGGTGGCTTTCTATGGCGGAGCACGGGGCACTTCGAGTGACACATACAAAACGCTATTTTAAAACACTTAGAAGGTTCAACATCACATGACACTTCCTAGTATTATCAGGTTCTCTACACATAGAAACCAGGGTAGAAAACATTGTTGGTGCACACAGATTTTAGTAAAACGTATGTTTGTGTAGGAAGAAATGTGGATAGCTCTTGAAACTTGGTTCCATGAAAATGTATCAACAATGTCCATTTTGTCATTAATAATATATTAAAAAAACAATCTGAATTCGAAGTGCTCAAAGTGCCCCATGCTCCGCCATAGAAAGTCACCGGGCTCTAAAACTACAAAAATGGCCAACCTCGGTCAAGCCATGACCAACGTAATTTTATCTTTGCCCTAACGTTTGACTAACGACCATGAAGAGAAAAAGCCTACAGTGTAAATCCGCACGTGTATCACTTTAAGTAGATTTTTCAGTTATCTGTACTTTTCCTGAGTATTTATTTTTCTGAATTTTTTAGTTTTCCTCTCTACACACAAATGAGCACAAATATCTGAACTTTCTCCTCGTTACATTTTCCAAACTCATTACTTTAGTCTGAATGCTTTTGTCTTTTGGCTGTGCTCAGGACGCTTCACCATGCCAAAATGTCGCTATTTAACATTCTGGTAATGAGACTCATCAATGACCTCATTTTCTGGTGCGTTCAGGAACAGCTCAGACAAATCCTACTGATTCTACCTTTAATAGTCTTTGCATTATATTAATATGATGTGAGCTTCAGTTAGTGTTGCACAGAAATGTCCTTCAAAGGGAAACTTTTTACTTTGAGTACATTTTAGAAGCTGTAATTCATTACTCTTACTTGAGTAAAGAAGTCGTGTCAGTACTTCTACTTTTACCAATCTTTTTTACACAAGTATCTGTGCTTCTACTTATGCAAAGAATGTATGTACATTTGTCACCTCTGATTTGCTTGAGGCTGCTGATCATATCCTGCCTGAAGTGGTTCTACCTGCTCACTGTGGCCTCTGCATTGTGCCATCGTCCGAGGCTTTTTTGGCAACCATGAATCAGACCGATTGAAAAATCACATGTGGGGTTCCTCAAGGGTCCATTCTCGGGCCTCTCCTTTTCAACATCTACATGCTCCCTCTGGCTCAGATCACTGAACACTATAACATCTCTTATCATAATTATGCAGACGAAACACAACTTTACATAACAATGTCACCACATGACTACAGTCCTTGCTTGCTGAATAGCTGCATTAAATAAATCAGTATGTGGGTGTGCCATAAGTTTCTACAACTGAACACAGATAAAACTGAGATCATTGTGTTTGGTCCAAAGAAGAAAGACTGAAAAGCAGTGCTTGCCTTGAATCTATACTTTTTTCTAATAATCTAAAGTCAGAAATCTTGGTGTAATTATAAACTCAGACCCTAACTTCAACAGCCTCATAAAGACAATTACAAAATCAGCTGACTACTGCATTAAAAACATAGTAAGAATTAAAGGATTTTTACTGTCCAAACAAGATACAGAAAAACTTGATGTAAAAACTGTAATGGTGTCTGCACAGGTCTGAACAAATGATCAATCACACAGCTGCAGCTTGTCCAGAATGCTGCCGCGAGAGTCTTTGCTAACACTGAGAAAGTGGAGCACATTACACCTGCGCTGAAATCACTGCACTGGCTGCCTGTGAGACAAAGGGTAGATTTTAAAATCCTTTTACTTTTAAATGGTCTCAGCAGAAATACATGTCTGATGTACTTGTCCGTTACAAAGCATCCAGATCCCTTAGGTCACCTGGGGCAGGTTTGCTCAGTGTTCCCATGATCAAAACAAAACAAGAAGCGGCAGCTTTCCGTTTTCATGCTCGCCACCTGTGGAATGAACTTCCTGAATACCTGAGGTCTGCATCAGCTGTGAGCTCATTCAAATCAGGGCTCAAAACATTACTGTTTACAGAGGCTTTTCAATAAATTAGATATGAAAGTTCATTGAATCCATAAATATCTAGCCTTTTTTATTATTGTAATAATTTTACTTGCAAATTCTATTCAACATCAGTGATTTGTCACCTTTATTTTTTTAACTAATTAATTTTTTTGTATTGTCTTTTAAATGCAATTTCTATCAAACCACTATTTGTTGCATTTCCTTTTATTATCTTTTAATCTTAATTTTAATCATTTCCTAATAACTGATTTTTAATGTGTTTTTATGCCTCTGTAAAGCACTAAAACACAATAATACACTCTGAAAATAGTGAATATGAGACAAGCATGTGCTGACAAAACTCATTTTGCAGTTTACCTCCATTCATAGAAAAAAAAATCAATTTCTAAATTAAATAAACCAAATAACTAGTCTTGCGTTGCCCATCTTATCAATATGGTGCCGGAGAAACTTCAGGCTGAAAACAATCATTCTGCTATTAGATTGAAAAAAAAACCCCTCTGGCTTGTTTGTATTAATTTAAACCAATTGAAATCATCTTGGACAACTAAGCCAGATTGCTGGAATTGTGCCCTTGCAGAATTGCAATTAGCCGAAATGAAGGAGCATCCACAATAAGATGTCTGCCCGGCAACTGGCTTATGGGTGAATTATCAGTCACAATAATGTCAAGTGGTTTCATGAGGTTTCACATGATGGTTATAAAAAAAACCTCTGAGTGGTAAACCTGTGGTGTTGTGCAGTGGGATGCCAGAGTTGCAGAACTGTCAAAAAAGATCTTAAATATCAAATAATAACATTACACTCCTTTTCATGCTAACTGGAAACATACTTGGAAATAATGATTGGAACGAGAGCCAAATTAAAAATCCCTGAATTTTCGGTGCTCAATCCATATCAGGTAAGTTAACGTCCAACCAGCCAGTCTGCTGTTTTATGGGGAGAACATTTCAAGACGTAAGAGTAGTTCAGTGGCCGTCTTCATCTCTTTCAGCTTTCTGCAGCCGAGATGCTCACACATCCATAATGTATACCAACAACCTATATCTGACCTTCAGACACCAAGAAATTAATATCCAAATAATCAAATATTCTGGTTCAGCTTCACAATTTAGTAATTACATACCCAAATTATGAAAACATATCTGTAAAATTGTGCATCCTGTAAAATTTGGGTCCCGGGGCAGTTGGGAGGTGGACTTTTTATGTGTACATGCAAACCTCCTGGAGAACGTGTTTCATTGTGTTTAAATGTTGTCATCAATCATCAGTAAAACAGAGTGACATCCATTCTGTATAGAGCGCATATTTCTGTCACTCTCCCATGTGACTTGTACACAAAAGAAAGGCCACATGCTCCAAAGAGCGGAAATTAAGTTACAGTTACAAAGATATGTAAAGAATGGTCAGTCAGAGTCAAGAACTGTAATGATAAGCTTTGGCTCAGTGCAGACAGGAGAGGTCAGGAATGCAGCGAGCATGCCACACATGTCTGTTGCATTAGACTCCCCTTACAGATAAAACAGAGGAAGGACTTTTTTCTCTGTCAGTGCTAGTATCAGTAGCACTCAGAATGTTAACCGATCAGCTCTTGTTTTGAATGAAATGTCAGCAGAAGTGGAGGCGTGATCACTGATTGACGCTCATATAATTAACCAGCTTCCTTAACAAAGAGAAACGTCCATGATCTCTTCACAAAGCTGGTAATGATTGCTGACTCAAGGCCTGTAGTCACCACTTTATGTTCAAATACATATCCAATCTTTTCCTCTGGTACAGCATTTTTCTACACCGGAGAAGAGACAAAGATATGAATATAAATTTGCATTATTATTACTACTGCAGTAAAAGAAAATACGTTATTTTGAAATATGAGTACAGTATGTCCTCCACCTGGCTTTAAATATGAGTAAAAATGACTCTGATGTAAACCCAGAGTTTGATTTTACATAATCAGTGAGTCCTCACAGTCAAACATGAATGCACACAGACTATGACTGAGAAGAAACAATACTCAGAGTGCTGTGTCTTACAGTCAGGAGCGTTTTTCTAAAAAATAAAATATTGTCTTACACAAAAGTAATGCTGCTCAGTCATCCCGTCAGGAGGTTAACTCTTTGCTTCAGCATTCTTAATATAACAGAATGGTAACATTTATACTGTAAGACAGATTAATTTGCCTCTCTGGTACGAACGTGCATGAATCTCTGGGATAAACAAATAAACACCATATGCATTTATTACACTCATTACACTTCCCCTCGCAGAGTCTCTAACGTTACACACCACTGACATCACATCCATCATCACGTGCACAGTGATTGCTTTTAGTCTCCTGATTCACATCATTGTGACTCCCATTCTCATCAGAAGAAGCAGCGTGGCAGACTTTGAAAAGACGACCGCTTTTGCTTCTCTTATCCAGTTTTTTCTGCCGGGCTGAAACTTTTTAGCGCTCTTTCAGCGTTGCATGATGCGCTTACTGCATCTGAATAGTAATCTGGGTGAAGACAGTGAGCTTTAAGAGTCAAAGGGCACACATGCTGTACTATCGATGTGTTAAAAAATAAGTTTGGTGACACAATAAGAAATTAGAAGAAAAACGTGAAAAATGAAAATCGGGAGGACACCAGGAGAGGCCAGTGAAAATCGGGAGCCTCCAGGTAAAATTGAGAGGGTTGGCAAGTATGTGCACACGTGAGGTTTAGAGTGGATGAAATATAAAAACGACTGGACGCCATTCAGTCTGGAGAAAATTACAAATGTGGATGTTGCAGTGAAGAGAAGAAATTATAGCCCTATAGTGAGGTGAAACAACAAGCGCATAATGCCCGTTCCAGAAAGAGAGTGAATCTCAGTTTGCCTTTCAGTCTTTCGAGCACTGAAGGAGAGGCTGAGGATGAGGAGCGACGAGGAGTTTGTCTGCTTTCTGTTGGACAGGTAGGTGCCAAATACTAACAGTTAGCTTGTGTTAGCTCACTAAATTATCGACTTTTCCATTAAAACAAATGTATTCCTGTGTAGATTGCTGTGTAGGTACAAGCAGTGTAAGTACAGCCTTTGATATTTCTGGTGGGATTGAGCCGGGAGGAGGACGACCCCAGTTTGAATGTTTTGTTTACAAGCTGCAATGAACAAACGCTGCTGACTCGACCTTTGAGTCGCCAGGCCCAAGAATGAGTGTGTAAAGGATTAAAAAACTTTTAAACACATATTTAGTCCCACTAAGAACTTTTACGTCACGTGAGCTTTTTTATCCTGAACTATAGAATGACAATCAATAATAATAATAATAATAATAATAATAATACTTTATTACTATACTTAAATATTTTTAGAGCACCCTTCCAAAACACATAACTATGTGCTTTACAAAATACAGGTAATAAAATCAAGAACATATGATAAAAACAATCAAAAACAAAAAATTAAGCAATTACAAACAATCATGAAAAAGTCACGAAATCAAAGAGAGTTTTGAGAAGAGACTTAAAGCCTGTCTGAGATCGTCAGGCAGGGAGCTTCACAGTTGGGGTCTTTAACAGCTTTAAATGAACCTCGATCCTGTAAGCGACTATAGGCTAACAAGTTACCATATCAACATAAAGGGTGATTATATATTATAGATGTTGTGTTGATTAATTAGTGCTGTAGTTTTGGTTTGCCTGATTCTACTTTGAAGAAAGAAAAAGAAAAATAACCACCTCACACTTTATTTCCTCTTGAGGACACTGAATTATTGAATTATTGTAACGTGATCAGTTTTAACTGTATTTGATTGGCAACTTAAGTACTTGAAACACAGAAATTTTGCACTCATACTTGGACTCATGTTTATTGTCTCTTGACCATGATTTTGGTACGGAGCACAAAAAGAAAACTCACAATAGCATGACAAAGGGTGGCAATCTTACAGACAGATTATAGAATAATTGCATTGCATATGACTGGTTGGTGATGGCAGAATAATCAGGGGATCACTAAAGTAATTACAATTCATCCTGTGCTGACCCTGAATATTTGTACTTGAAAGATGTTTCATTTAATATGTACTGAGACGTTTGAGTCAGAACCGAAGTAGCGGGCTGACGCCACCGCCATTCCAGAGCCATTGCTGTTAGAATGGCAAAAGAAGTAGGCTGTTAAATTATGAGCAGAAAAATATAATAACGTATTTAAACAGTACAGGATGCAAGCCTTAGATTTAAAAAAAAAAAGTTTTATTCATCAAAACATGAAAAGAAAGCCAGACCAAAGGTGTTTAGTAAGTACAGTTGGCCTTCAAAGAGGTCTGCCACAGATAACGGCACTGAAATCGAGTAACTGACCCAGTAGCAGTGTCCCTCCTTAACCGCGCGTCCTGAACCCACAGTGTCTCATGTGACATCTCTGTCAGTGTCTGAGTGCAGGAGGGTGTGAGGGCTGTGATGCTCAAATGCTGTGAGAGTGGGACGGCACTGTGAAATCACTTTACCTGCAAAAAGGCATCTCTGCGGACCGAAAGTCACACAGAAAGTGTCGGGCTGATATTTCCAACTTTCTGTAGAGTCATGAGCCAGAGTTATGGTTGTTCACTTCCTCTTCATTAGCATCAGTCGAAATTCTGCTGGACTCAATTAATATATTCGGAAATCACCATCATAAGACAAAGTAAGTGGTTAGAAGCATGGACATTTATAATCAAAAGAATCATCTTGTCAAATCTCTCCAGGTTTTCTTTTTCTTTTTCTTTCCATTCACAATTTCACAACATTGCATTGCTGGCTTCTATCTTCATCATAATCTACAAGGCTGCAGATTTAAAGTGTGCATATATGGGCGCCAGAAAAAACTGTGACAGAGCACTCAAACTCTTTCACACCGGACACACACTGGCGCACTAAGTGGGAGCATGTGTCAAAAAGTCTGTGAGGCACTTATACAGAAGTGTGGCTTGATTCGACTCGGCTCTTCTTTTCTCTACTTCGGTTTCACCTGCAGATAATCCTGCAACTTTTGCAGCAGTTAGAAACAACTGCATTTTAAAGGAATCGTTCACCCAGAAATAAATATTTAGTCATTAGTTTCTCATCCTCATGCCGATGGAAGTGTCGGGTAAGGTTTATCAGTCCATGAAACACTGCTGGAGTTTCACAGGAAAAAGGCGTTGTAGTAATCTCCCAAACAATTGAAACAAAAGGTTGACTAGCATTCGGACATAAAAGTAAACCATAATAATAAAACCACAGTGTGCGCGCTCCCTTCTTAGGAGCTACAGGCCAAAGTGAAGCTAAAAACATGGCGCCAGTGACATTTTTCAAAACAACTTGGCATGTTGAGGCTGCAGGACACTTGGATTCCTTCGGATGAGCAGTATATAGGCATTTCGTGGTTTATGTTTCTTTCAGTGTTTGAATGCTAATCACCATTTGCCTCCATTGTTTTGAACATTACTGGTACACCTTTTTCCCGTGAACTGGGTTTGGTGGATTAAAAAACTCGACCCTACCTTCCATCAGCATAAGGGTGAGGAGATAATGACTGGATTTGCTTTTTGGGGTGAATTATCCCTTTAAAAAAGCAGCAGACTCTATTTGACAAACTGTAAAATACACTGTCCATGTACTGGTAAACTGGTTAACTTAACTGCAAACCTCATCCTCTGCATTTATGGTCATTTTGCTGCTGTCTGTATCTTAATGGCACATTGGTAAACACACGAAGGAGCTACACTGCTTTTATATTGGCATGTGGAAGAACTGTGTGCATCTTCTTCTAGTATCTGCTCGGCTTTTCTGAAACCTTGAGAGGGTAAGAAGGATGGAATGAGAGGAGAATAGATATATAATGACTGACTGAACCATTTAAACTACAGTTTTACTTTAGTTAATTTATCAAAAAGACGCTGTGCAATAACATTGATCATTTATAAGAAATAAAAAGATGGTTGCACCAAATTTAGCGAAACGCTAATTTCCATCTGTGGTCCTACATTTAACAAACATACAGGAATACAGGATACAGGAAATTGTCACACAGCGGTGAGGTTGTCTTGTCTTGAGTTTGTTTGTCTTGTCATTTCCTGTTTTATTTTGAAATTCTAATCCTCCTCTCGTTTCAGAGCACTTGCCCTTCCTCATGTGTCACCGTGTGTCTGCTCTGATTACCAATTGTCTCCACCTGTGCCCCCTTACCCTCATGTGTTTTAGTTGTCTGTGTTCCCTTTGTTCTGTGCCAGAGTGTCTTTGTCCTCCGTGCGAGCATCTCCAGCCTACAGACCACAGCCACAGCTCAAGCCACGTAAGCCGTGTTCCTCCAAGCGAGTGATTTTTTGTTTGTAAGTCTTATATCTCAGTTTAGTTGCCCTTT
>JAQLOL010000008.1:24043838-24056516 GCA_029783665.1 Naso thynnoides
ATTCTGGGAGAGCTGGCTCTCGACAGCGGGATGCTTAGGATTCACGGTCAGCTGACTTATGCCGCCCAGCAGCCCTGGGTGTTCCCTGGAACCATCCGCAGTAACATCCTGTTTGGGAAAGAGCTGAACCCACAGAAGTACGAGAGAGTCATCCGAGCCTGCGCTCTGAAGAGGGTGAGCGGTGACGCAGCGACAACAGACAATAACAACAAACTTGACCTTAGAAACGACCAATGCTGACTCAAGTGACATCGCTTTAGGCGATTTACTCGACACTACCCCCCAAACTGCCCTTTTATCAGTATTGCCTGAAGTTTTGCGTGCACGTGTGTATTTATATTTACTGTAAACCTCTACTGTCTTTGACCACAGGACCTGGAGCTGCTCCCAGATGGAGACCTGACGCTGATAGGGGACAGAGGGGCCACACTGAGCGGAGGCCAGAAAGCTCGGGTCAACCTGGCGAGGTCAGAAAACACTGACGATAATAATAATAATAATAATAATAATAATAACTTGTTTTAATAATATTTATTATAGCAAATAAAAACTTGCGTTGCAAAAGTTACTTCTCTTTAAATTTGACAGTTACAGGTTTGTTCCCCACATCCTTACACTATATTAAAGCTTGTGTGTGTGTGTGTGTGTGTGTGTGTTTGTTTGGTCAGGGCTGTGTATCAGGACGCAGACATCTTCCTCCTGGATGACCCTCTCAGTGCTGTGGATGCTGAAGTCGGGAAACATCTGTTTGAACAGTGAGTGACATCTTGGTCATTTCTGTCCACATTGTTACGGCGTCCCACATCCGTTCCTCAGACTAAGCTTTTGCCACATGTACGACCCGGGTTTTGGCGTTCATGTTCTCTGATGTGCTTCGATATTTAAACTGTTTCTTGAGCTGGAAAAGTGATTTAAAATGGTGTAATCCAGCAGGTGAAGGTTTACTGATCAGTTTACTGATGTTTGGAATAGTTTGTTAAAAGAAGATATCCTGCCTTCATTACTGTTTTTTGTCACAAGTATTTGATAACCACCTTCAGCAAAATATCGGCTGATATATTGGAATTTTCTCGCACCTGAACATCTGCTTCGGCATTGGCCCCTTGTACACTCATTCATGATATTAGGAGTCATTCCTGCGGCTTTCTGTTGTTTACAGCTGTGAGCAGTTCCTTCATTATTCATAGCTTTCATGTGATGTCACAGCCTTACAGGAACACCCACCTTGCGAGAAAAAAAGAGAGGTCCTTCTGCAGGCACCCTGTCTTATTTGCCACCTGACAAGTGTTTTACCTTTTTTTTTTTTTTTTTTGGACGGTTGTTACAGAATCAGGCCTCATCAGTGCACCCACATGTGAACAACCTGCCGCGGCCAAATCCCACCGATCCTTTTTTCTCCACAGCGACTTGGGCTGCCAATGATTTGTCATTAAACTCGAGGGATGATTTATCTGACATTTGACCCAAAAAAATGCTTTGATTAGATTTCTGTCAAACTGCCACTGAACGCTGACTACAGTGACACTGAAATGAACAAACATCTAGATTAGCGTTAGATAGGCAACACTAACAGAAGAATGTTCTGTCCTTCACCTCCCAAACGGCAGCATTACTGACTAACCCATGCAGAACAAACATGCGTAGAACTGTCTGTACTTTAGTGCGCTTTCATCCTGGCAGCAGTGTAAGTCGAGGGATTCTCTGCAGGATACATGATAACATCGTCCAAGTGGAGCTCTGGGAGGGACTTCACTGTTTTTAGTGGTTGAAAAAGTCCAGCAGGTGCGTTATACGGCTGCGTGGGCCTAAAACTTGCAGTTTGCTCACATATTTTATTTCTTAGGCTGAAATTTGATCTGATTATTCCTGTCTGGAAATAGATGGAAGGTCACTGCTCTGTGCTGCAGTGCTACTGAGTGTCCGCTGTTAGCCGCCACGTTGAGAGAATGTTGTGCTCGCTGGGGCTCTGCGTGAGTCATGTGACTGAAAGCTATGAATAGAATAATATTCATCATCAGCCCACTCAAAACCCTGCTCGAGTACACTTTATTTGATCAACTTTACTGGTGTAAACACAGTAAAAAGCTTGACAGATGCACTTCTTCCTGCACAGCTACATCAGAAGCACTCGGGCAGAGCACTGATCCACACTGACAGTCTGTACTGTGCGTGTGTGTGTGTTTGTGCATCAGGTGCATCTGTGGCCTGCTGAAGAACAAGACTCGTATCCTGGTCACCCACCAGCTACAGCATCTGAAGGTGGCCGAGCAGATCGTGGTGCTGAAGGAGGTTTGTGCAGAGGAAAATAATCCAGTGGAACTATTTGTTGCTGTGGAGGAGCCGTTTCCCATGAGCACCGTTACATCCTTTGGACAGATTTGTTGTGCCCGTCACTCTCCAGCCATCACAAACTCTGAAGTCTTGAGCTGAGTTTGCTCTGGAAGAACAGCACTTCTCTTTGTCTCGTTTCATGAAGCACTCATACAGATTTCCCTCAAGAGCTGATTCAGCCGTTTGAAAGCAAGTGAAGCTGTTAAAGGTCTGAAGAGAAACTTTTAACTGGTTATGAGGCGTCTAAATTTAATCCTGATGTCTCACATCTTACCTCCATCATCAAATGGCGAGCAGATTGGAGATTACTTCCTGTCTGTTAGGATGTTTTTGCTACAAAACGCTTTACTGCACAGACTGGAGGAGACGATTTGTTGTTTAGGGGCATGATCCATCCGCTGTTCTTTTTTTTACTCTGTGGTTGGATCAGGAGGAGACTTTTCTTTACATCATTTCAGTAGTTTGTGTTCATGGCTGAACTGGTTTTGTGCAAATAACTGGTGTGTTTCTTTCGGTCACTTCCAAAACAAATGCTCGTGCTAGGCAAGATCTTTATGACAGGAAGTGTTTCCAACTTTTGTCCACACGCAGCACTGCAATCAGCACGAGATGATAGTTCCTCAGAGGGGCTTCAATTCTTAGGGCTGCAAAATTTTGAGGAAAATGTCTAAAATAACGTCTGATTATATGAAGTCATGTTGTAATTTGTGATGGTAGAGGGAATGACCTCTTCTCCATCATTGTCATTAAAAAACATCCGAAGTTTGTGGTGCAATTGTTGCCGAACTAAGATGTGCTCTTACGTCTGTAGATAATGATTCGGACTCTGCAGCTCTACAAATATTTCAATTAAATTGTATTTTGAAAAACACATTTCTCCTTTAACAAATATTGAGCGTCCCTTATTTGAAATTCACTTATTATTATTATTATTATTGATTATTTCTTCCTCAGTTTAGCGTTTCAGCTGCTCGATGTTGATCCCAGTTTGTATTTTGTCCGTGTTTCTGTCTCCAGGGTCTTATCAAGGCCCAGGGCACCTACAGTGAGCTGCGGCACTCCGGCCTCGACGTCGTGTCCCTGCTGAGGATCCAAGAGGAGGATCGATGGCCTCGATTGGCCGACCCGGACAAAATGTCGCTGCACAGCCAGAGGACAGTTCAGTCGCTGGGTTCAGACTGTTCCCACAGCAGCCTCCTGCCACCAGAGAGCAGCGTCAGCGACCACCTTCCTGTACGTGTGTTTTCAAAATAAATCTCATCTTTTCAGAAATAATGTCAGGATGTTTCAGTTACTATAAGATGGACCTTGGTGTGTTTTCCCACACTTACCTCTGACTGTACTTCAGAGGAGTTTACCAGTACAGGCCTGACAGTCACATTTGAATACATGAACTGATTTCTCATCAAGATATAAACATATCAGCTGTGACTTGTTTTGCAGGTTGAATCAGTTTGTTCCCTTGCAGAAGAGACTCGAGTTGAAGGAAATGTTGGCAGGCACATTTATCTCAAGTACTTCTCTTCAGGGTGTAACCTGCTGCTGCTGTTGTTCTTAGTGCTGCTCAGTGTCGTAGCCGAGGTAAGCCGCTGCTCATATTCTCACTAAAACTTGACTGTGGACTGTGGAAGTGTAACAGACCGCTGAGGCTGAGAGTCTGGAAAGATATTAACTTATTATGTGGAATAATACATCTTCACCTGATTAGCTTTCAGAAGAATTAGTGTCTTATACATTGCACTGTCCACAATACAGAAGGAAATTATGCTAACATTTGTGTGTACTGTATCTCTCTCGCGAGCCCAAGATGAATTTCTCCATCTGAGGAGACAATAAAGGCCAATCAGTCAATCAATCAGTCAATCAGTTTATATGTAATAAGTGCTGTCATGTCTTAGATAGGCTCAGATGTAGCTCTAAACCTTTCCCTTTATTTAGTGCTCCAAGCTTCATGTACTCCCCGCCTTCATCTCCGCCCACTGCCTGCAGCTTCCGCTCTGCACATCAGCAGCTTTAATATTCAGCAAAATGTTGCCGTCACTGTCTTCACCAACTGAGCCAAGACACAAGCATGCAGTGGTTAGCCATTGCCATGAATCATCATCGGCTTGGCAAGTTGAAGTAACCATAACCCTTAACCATAGCCTGCCAAAATGATAAACTAGCTTTTTTTTTCTTTTTTTTTTTAAACTTTGTTTTCATTGGTTTACTTATACAAAGAGAGAGAACAACAACATACAGTACAGATTAAAAAAAAAGGACATCAGACAGGGTCATCTACAGTTAAATAAAATGGCAAACATTGTTCATAATTAGAGACAGATTGCAAATGGGCCGACAGAACAAATATTCAGCGAAGGAATCTCCCAATATTTGTTACCTTTTTCATATCATGTCTCAAGGAAAAAGTTAACTTCTCCATAGTGTGAATTTCTAGTTATTGCCTTTTTACCACTCGCTAACAGCAGCTGTAACAGGTATCTGTCTTGTTTATTTAACTCAGTTGGAATGTTACCTAAATATATAACACTGAAACTGAGGTCAGATTGGAAATTGATTATTGATCTGATTGCTGCTGTTACATTAATATGCAGAGATATTAGGACACTCCCAGAATATGTGAAAGTGGCCAGCAGCCATTTTACCACACTCCAACACTGTCCGAGGTCTGAGTTTTTGGTCTGTAAACTTTTGATTTTTGATTGAGTTATGAAGAATCTTGCTGTGTTCTTCCAGGTGAATTCCCTCCATAGATCTGAGCTGGAGGTAATGGATGATGTTCTACAAATATTTAGCCAGTCCTCTTCATGTAACTGTATGTTGGCTTCTTTCTCCCATCTCGAGTTAATATACATTG
Source organism: Naso thynnoides (assembly GCA_029783665.1). Classification (NCBI taxonomy): domain Eukaryota; kingdom Metazoa; phylum Chordata; class Actinopteri; order Acanthuriformes; family Acanthuridae; genus Naso; species Naso thynnoides. The sequence continues at coordinate 24,049,027 of JAQLOL010000008.1, forward strand.
TGAAGTGACCTCTGTCCATTTGTAAGGTTGAATAAAGCCTTGAGATCAGTTTTCTGCTAGAATTTCCCTTACAGGCATTGATAAATATCCCTATCAGACTACCGCCCTCCTCTCCGATAGTTTTGATGTTTTTATTAAAGAAATCTCTCAGTTGGAAATATCTAAAAAGATCCTGTTTCTCCAAATCGTGTTTTTTCCTAAATTGTTCAAATGAGTCTGATCCTGTATTGGTAGAAACGGGAGAAACGTTACAATATGAGGTGATACCCAAATTCGTCCAGTGTTTAAATCTGCTGTCCAGTTTGGCAGGTGTGAAATCTGTATTGAATGCTACCCAACATAATCGTCGTGCAATCCTTTCAAATTTTGGGTCTTTAAGCTTTTTGTGCCAGATATTTAGAGGGGTTACAGTCCAGTAAGCTGACTTATCTAAGAGTTTTTTCTTATTAGTTTTTGTTCTTATTCTTTCCACTTCGCATCACACTCCGGATCAGTTGTGCTGCTTTGTGATAATCGTCCAAACAGGGTACTACTACTTTACTTTAAAACAAACAAAAAAAATGTATTGTGAATACTTCAAATTCCTTTAGAAAGCATAAAATTTAAATTGGAATCCAACACATTCTGATAACATTTAAACATACGTACCTTTTCAAATGTACAGAAGCAAAAACATGCTTCACATGTTTTACACTTCATTTTGTAAAGTCTCAGGTCATTTTAACATTCTTCCCTCAGCAGCAAAATAGGTCTTCACTTTGAGTTCACTACAGTTCTTTAAATTGTTATACCAAGACAACATAAGTGAGACCGAACTACATACATCCAGACATACAGATGTGACAAACGTGTGTGTGTGTGTGTGTGTGTGTGTTTGATATAACCTATAAGCAATGGATGAGAATAACAATAATAACAATAATCAACATAATAATAACAATACCAATGACTATATATATATATATATATATATATATTCATTGGTATTGTTATTATACATATATATATGTATATGTATGTATGTATATATGTGTGTATATATATATATACATGTATATGTATATATATATATGTGTGTATATATATATATATATGTATATAGTCATTGGTATTGTTATTATTATATATATGTATATGTATGTATATATATGTATGTATATATGTATGTATATATAAATATATGTATATATGTATGTATATATGTATATATATGTATGTATATGTATGTATGTGTATGTATGTGTATATATGTATGTGTGTGTGTGTGTATATATATATATGTGTGTGTGTGTGTGTATATATATATATATATAGTCATTGGTATTGTTATTATTATATATATATGTATATGTATATAAACGTATGTATATAAACGTATATATATGTATGTATATATGTATATATATGTATGTATGTATATATATGTATATATGTATGTATATATGTATGTATATATATATATATGTATGTATATATATATGTATGTATATATATATGTATGTATATATATGTATGTATATATATATGTATGTATATATATGTATGTATATATATGTATGTATATATATATGTATGTGTATGTATATATATATGTATGTGTATATATATATATATATATATATGTATGTGTATATATATATATATATATATGTATGTATGTATGTATGTTTGTATGTATAAAACTATAAAAAATACCTCTGTACTGCTCATCAGAAGTAATCCAAGTGTCCTGAAGCCTCGACATGCCAAGTTGTTTTGAAATACGTCACTGACGCCATGTTTGTAGCCTCACTGTTTACTGTCGCCTGAAGCAAATTGCTTGTACATTAAAACCTTCTTGGCGATGAGTTTTCTTTGTTTCTGTCTCTAGTATCACTTTCTGTGAATCTGTACGACTTTCCGAGAAACGAGCCACTAGGCACAAAGAACAGCAGCACTTTAAAGCTTTGGTTGGACAACAAAATGGACGTATTGTGTTGAAGCACTGCAGGAAAGAAAACAAAAGATGACAGCATTGACAGCATACAGTACATTCGTCCTTTTGTGGGGGAAGGTATGAAGGCCACTGCAGTGTTTGTACTGAATGTGAAGACCACAAGTAAAAGTGCTGTCGTCTCGAAAGGCTGTTGATGATCTGATAGAAGACTGTGACTCACTGTAACAATAATGTGTGTGAGATCAGTGAGAGATACTTGATGTACAATTAATCTTATTTCTTACCCTAGAAATTCTTCTTCTTCTTCTTCTCATTATGTTTATTTTTATTATTATTATTAGTAGTAGTAGTAGTAGTAGTAATGAATTTAAACTGTATTTGAATCTTCCTCATAACTCTAATAGTTAGGATCATGTGTGGCACCAAAGGGAACAATCTCATGTAACTGAATTCAGTCATTTTTAAAAGATGTCTCACTGATGTCTGTGGGCACTTTGCACTATTGAATAAAGCTACTGATCACATTGTGGTAATTTTGAGAATATTCTGCAAGCGGACTGAGGCTTGTTTACATATTATAACTGAAACTATGTTGTTAAAAACACACACACTTGTGCTCCCATGCAGGACTGCACAATATTACAGGAAACCATCAGGGGAAAGCTGATGGGGCTGTTGAGAATGTCATTAGTTTTCCTGGTGTTTGGTCATAAATCAAAGTAGCATATTTGTAAAACAGATGGCTCTGTTGTAAAGTCAGGGGACCATTGAAGTGATAACAGCCCTGTGGTTACAATGAACCTCCTTACCAAATTTAAAGTCGTCTGTTATGTTGAGACATGTCACTCCATCAACATTATCATCACAAGTGTCAACCTCATTGTAGCACTAAATGGAAAGTCAGGCCATCACCAAAGTTTTAGGACGAATCCTCTGAGCAACATGACAATCTGTTCTAAAATTTTTGTGGCAATCCATCCAAGATTTGTCTACAGTAACCACTTGGCGCTAAAGTGGTGGACCAACCAACACTGCCAGCCTTACGGTGTGTTCAGACCAAACGCAATGTTTATTGCAAGAAATGCCAGTATTGTGTTACCTAATCATAATTGGATAATATTTTAGATTATCACTTCAGTCACTTAAATAGCGTCATTTGTGCGATGTACACAGTCTGCTTATAATAGCTCATTCAGAGGAGGGGGGACTGGTCACTTCTGTCATTAACCATGGCCGATTTAATCATCATTTCTGCACTATATCAGTTGTGGAGGTCCTACACTGGTTGAAAAACTTGATGACGTTGTGTCTGGATAATAAAATCCTCTGGATTCTGTTAAGTTGTGTTGCACCGTACCGTGTCAGTCACAGTTAGCGTCAGCTAGTAGTGTCAGGAGGAAGGGGGATGGTATTTCCTGCCGTTAATCACGGCTGATTTAATCACAATTTCTGCACTGTATCAGTTGTGGAAGCCCCAGAAACAATGTGTCTGTTCATAAAGTGAACCCGTGGTGTAAGTTGTGTCATAGGAGCTCCACAGTTTTCACACACAGCGACGGTTGTTTTAACCACCACATCCGATTCAAAGTCTGCGGCAACTTCCAGCAATATTCATCCCGTAAGATGTCTTTGACGTTGAGAGAATCTCAACACTGATTGGGTGTTGGGCACACTGTCACAAGATGTAGCCTAATATTTTCAGTACTTTCACTTTGAGCGATGAGGCAATGGAGGTGGTGGACATCACATTGCGTGATTCACATCGTGTATCATGAGAGTCATCGCGTCTAATTGCGTCTTTACATCGACTTTGTTACGTGATCTTGTGACATCGCTTTCGGTCTGAACACAGAAGAGTCATGTAAAAGCCATGACCCGCAGCAGGAAGAAGATAGTTTTACTGCAGTTGGGCATGATCTCATTCAAAGCTACAGGGCTTGTCATCTAAAAAAAATAATGTGTAAACGCCATCAATACCAGTGACACATCAATCCGGATTTTTTTAATTCATAGAAACCTATTATATAAACCTACCTGTTTCAAAGGGTTATTCATAAATACTTGAATGCTTCATATAACAATGGTCACCTTCATTACTGTAACTTTTTTTTTTTATTTATACTGTAATCCTACCATCAAAATGTCTGTCTACTATGTATATATGTGACACTTAGGACATGTTTGTTGGTCCTGGCACTGTTAGTCACTAAATAAGTAACTCTTAACATTAGTATTTAAGCATGTTTGTTAAAAAGGCAAATATGCAAGAGTGTAGCTCGTATCTGTACGTCAAGGGATCATCATGCAACCTTACTGTGGTTCATCCTGTCGGGGAAGTCTGAATAAAAGGTGTGTATTTCATGGCAGTCTGGTCAATAATTAGTTTCAGTGCGGTAAAAATGCTAAATTTGAACATCACTGACATTTATTGAGTCATGCTGCAAAAACTGCCATGTGGCAATACTCAACACTCAATGCCAGCCTCAACTGAGACTCAGCTGGCTACACATAGCTGAGTCTCAGGTCCGTACTGCCCGTAGTGTTAGTGGACTCCTACTAAAGGCTCCGATTCTGAGATCTGAAAATAGAGATGTCCTGAGTTGATCATTAAGACATGTATGGCAGCTAATACAGGCAAATTTTGATGGATCACCATATGCTAAAATATATAAAATCAAATATTGATCCTTTCTTGTCGCTGTTGTCTTTCTTTACTGAGCTCTACTGTGTTTCCTTGTGTGAGTTATCAGCTTAGCAAATTGTCAGCTTAGTAAGCAAACACAGTAGTGAAGCTAACATATGAGGGCAGTTACATTGTAGGAACCTTATTTGGTCACTATGTCTTTCTGTTTGTTCTTGTTTCAGGCCTCAATGCAGCATGATAACATCTGTTCACACTCCAGCATCTCCGGACAGTGAGGACTAGTCAGGACCGGGGCGGTGTTGTGGCCCCAGGCGGGATGCTGCTGACGGTCGGTCAGTATGACTCTGCTGGACTTGTGGCTGTCGCGCTCCATCCCCATGTGCCTGCTCCTTCAGAGCCTTGTCCTCATGGCCCTGTGCTTCCCCTCGGCCAGCATGTGTCCAAAGGGCTGCTTTTGCCAACGAGACCCGCACCTCCACGGTCTCAATGTTACCTGCAGTCAGTCCCGCCTCAAAGAGATCCCTCCCAGCCTTCCAGTCGACACTGTCCTGCTGAGGCTGGACCACAACCAGATAGGTGCCGTGCCCGATCAAGCCTTCCATGGACTCAGGCTTTTAAGGGAGCTTAACCTCTCATACAACGCGGTGGAGACTTTAGGGGAAGGTGCCTTCAGTGGCATAGAGGCAACATTACAGGTGCTGGATCTCTCCCACAACCGCATCACTAGCGTACACAAGGATGCCTTTGCTCGGCTCAAGGCCCGTGTCATTGTGGATGATAACCCCTGGCATTGTGACTGTGCCCTCCAGCAGGCTATCGGTGGAATGGCCCACAACCACGAGGCTGCCGCCCGGGTCCTCTGCAGAAGCTCTGAGCTTCTTGACCAGGAGGGACGACCTTTCTTGGCAGTGGACACAGACCTTTGTAGTCTGGCTAAAAGGACCACAGACTATGCTATGCTGGTGACCATGTTTGGTTGGTTTGCCATGGTCATTTCATATGTAGTGTATTATGTCCGTCAGAACCAGGAGGACGCCCGGCGCCACCTGGAGTACCTTAAGTCTCTCCCCAGCAAGCCCAAGAAACCTGATGACGCTGATGACATTAGCACTGTTGTCTGACAGAAGTATCAAAGTGACTGTGTCCCAGACCAACCTAATGAACACCAAAATGTTAATGTAACAGGACCCACATTTATAGTGTTTACTATTTCAAAGTTTTAGCTAATGTTAGTATCAAATCTGCTGAGAAGTCTTTGTATTTTGGAAATGTTGTCGTATGTCCTTATCAGGGTTTGTTCAAGTGTGATCGTAGATGAGCAGAGAGGGGGGGCCACTGAGTCTAATAGTCTAACACCAACATTGTCTTTTCTACAAAAATTCCATTTGGAGTTTTAAAAATTTGAATCTCAGGTTAAATATAAGCATGATAATGTCTTTTTTAGATTAAAATTTGGAATTTCTGATAAAAAGAAATCAATTTGTAAGATGTGACACATCATTTCCCAGAGCCCTCATTTTGATATCTGAAAGTCTAAGAAACTAGTGGATTTTACTTAATGACACATTGTGGCTATTGAGAAAACCGGAATCTATGAAATTATTTCTGTTGAGAAAAAAGATTAATGAAAGGCTAGGAATGACAAATAAGGAGATGGTAAATCAAAATCATAGCTTGAGCTAACTTGTCAACATTTTGAACCAACGTAAATTAAAATTATTACATTAGGTCACATGTCTGGCAAGATTGTAGCATTAAAGCAGGACATTATGTGCTCAAGTATTAAATAGAAAAAGTTTAATTTTTACTAGTTTTTATGGTGAGTAAGAAGTAATTTTTTAAATACTCATTATGGCTTCATATCTCAAAATAATGATTTGGTAATTTATATTTTTAATCTACAATGAGTCTTGACTATTTCTGTCATTCCTTATCTTCCATAAAGAGGGTGTGCATTATTTTCAGATAACCACACTTCTCTGATGCATTTTATTGTATGTGGAATGCTGCTGGTTTCAGTTCTTAGAAGACTAGTCCTTGTTATAGAAGGTAAGTGACATTTATTTCAAGGCCAGCAAAAATGTTAACAGTTGAAAAGAGTTTTGATTTTAGAAATGTCCTCCCCCAAAATTTGAAGAAAACAAATTTATATTTTAATTGTAGCGAGTGGCAGTGGTGTAAGCAGTGTAATCCACTTCAGGGTATATTACTGAACAATTAATACACTGTGTGTAGGCACATGGTGGTGCAAATAGCCCACATCATTATTTTTCAGTAACCACATTGTGGATTTTTTCTCTGTAATATAACAATCGCATTACTAATTACAATGATGGATTTGCTTTAGGCTTGATAAAGACGAGCTGAACTGTCTATTTTCCAGAGCAACAGCTGCCGTGTTGTGATGTAATCGCTATTCAAACAGTTAAACAACCAATGAACAGGCTTTAGAGGCGGGACATAAGTTGAAGGAATCTGATTGGAGTGATGTTGGCAAGTGTTGTTACTCCTTGGCAACCGTTACTAGGGCTTTGCTAAATTTTAACACCGAGCTAGCTTTACCTTACTTAATATTTACAGGTTTATGTAACAGGTAAAAGCAGCTGCATGTCCACTCAGTAGTGGACCCGGCCCTTTAGCTGAATGGTCTCAATTCCGGCCACGGTTACTGGAGGTCCCAGATTCATGTCCCAGTCCAAGTAGGGGGTGCTGCGCTAACCTTGTTTGGACATTACATTTCTTTTGACGGGTGGATTGGCGTGATATATTTGGTTGAATTAAAAAATGATTCAACCAATAATGGCCAGAGTCAACGCTGACATCATGGCCCAGGAGTTTTGTTTCAAATGAATGATCGAAGTGGCAGACTTTAAGAATACGAAATAATTCTTTTTTTTTTTTTTTTTTTTT
>JAQLOL010000008.1:24081307-24092201 GCA_029783665.1 Naso thynnoides
ATTTTTCAAATTAAAAAGTGAAAAGAACTGCTGGTTCAGCCTCTTAAATGTGAGGATTTGCTGCTTTTCTGTGTCATGTAGGAAAATAAACGAGGAGTCTTTGTGTTTTGAGCTGTTGTTTGGACAAAAGAAGCGATTTGAAAACGTCTGGGGAATCTAGACGAGCGTTTCCTGCACCTCCCTGACGTTTCATGGAAGAAACGATTAATCGTAAAAATAATTGGCGGATTAATCGCCAATGAAAATAATCCTTAGATGCAGTCCTACTACAGATGTTTTTTTTAGACTCAGATGAAGTCAAGCCGACCTCTCGATCATTCGACAGTTAGCTGCTTTAGCTGCAACAAAACCAAGAAACATTTCATCAGTCAGCGGTTCAAACTTGTTTTTGAAAGAAGCTGACGTGGCCGCTGATAAGAATGATCGGCTCTGTTCGAGACCTGATAACTGATCAGCTACACACATGTTCAAACCAGAGACATAAACCACTGTTTAATTTAAATTTGGTACGCTCATATGTCACGATGATGTGACTGGGATGTACCCAACTCAGAACTTAGGCAGTCGCATCACATTTGGTCATTTATTTTTAATTATAAGCTCAGAGAGTGTAAATTAAAATCAAGCCTAAACTTGCCATGAACTTTTTAAAGGAAATTCTTCTCCTCCAAAATTCCGTCTATTCCCATGAGAGGGAATTTGTCTAACTGGGGACTTTTTGAAGCGCGCTGTGAGTGGAGTGAAGTCATGACAACAGAGGGAAGTCTGGGAGCAGGACTCTGTGAGACGATGCGTGAACTGCTCGAGCTCTGCTCAGGTCATGGGAAGAGCTTTGACGCATGTCACTGGTATCCTCTCTGCTGCTGAGTTCAGACACACACAACGCTGCGTAGCGTCCTGCCATTGGCCACGCTGGATCTCGCAGCTTCCTGAGACTGAACCACATTGTTTCCTGTAGTTGAGCAGAGAGCACAGTGTCCCGTGCATCGCACTGTTTGTTTCTGTTCATCGACTTTCTGCAGTGATTTCATTTTTCACTGTTGGTGACTTTAAGATGGAGACACATGTAGGTTTTTTTTTAGAGAATTGAGCTGTTCCACCTTTGACAGTCGTGCTGCAGTTTAATGACTGCTGCTTTTAAACAGGCTCAGCCTTTCTTTGGTTAACACGTCTTAATATGTCAGTAGTCAGATATTGTTTTGCTCAAAGAAGAAGTTCACTGGTTGCACATTAAGCCTTATAATCAGAATATTTCTGATCATATTCGATGTTCCACAGCATTAATATGATGAACAGTGCAGTCAGGAGAGCTGGAGCTCGTTGCTGAGGCTGCTGCTAGCTGAAAACAACAGAGGCGAAGGGCCGGGACGTATCAAGTACTTTGACAATCCGTCGAAAAATGCTCATTTTAATAATGAGACGATCGCTGAATGTTTAGCGGTCTCCTCTAATGGCCAATAATACGCCATTATCGTGAAGCTGCTGAAATGAGCTGTTTCCAGGTTAAAGGCTGTTGTCCAACTTTAGGTTTTAGTGTCGGTACATGTAAGGACATCGCTAAACGTGCGTTAAAAATGAGCGTTTTTCGGCAGATTGTCAAAGCACATGAAATGTCCCGAAACCAGCAACAAGCTACAGCTCTCAGGACTGCACCGCTCATCATCATAATGCTGCAGAACATTGTATATGACTGGAAATCTCCTTATTATGAGGCTTCATGTGCAATAAAACAAACTTCTAATTTCATGTGTGCACTGACTGTGTGTGTGTGTGTGTGTGTGTGTGTGCGTTTAAGTACCACAAACAAGTTGCGTCAGTCTGGGGCTTCACAATTTCAAAACACGTATAATTGCCATTATTTGGACTAATATCAGAATTTGCAATACGATTTGTAATATTAAAGGAAATTATCATTATTATTTTTTTACACCATTATTCTCCCCTTCATTGAAAAACTTTTTAAGTTTAGTTAAATGGTCATGAAGTGATTTTTGCAGGAACCTCTGCCAAACGTAGATGGATTCTGAATGGTGTGTAGTCAAGGGCAACCGTGCACCACCACTGCATGTGAATTAAAATGCTATTTTACCAGTTAGTGTGCCTCCCTGTAAATAAAAACTACAAATTCTTTTAAATTACTTGCGCAGCTCTCCCTCAGTTCTTGTTTCTGTGAAGACGTATAAACTAAATAAACTCAAAGTTAGAACATTGTGTCTTCTGGTAACTAAAAGTTGATGCACAAACTGGCTCAAAGTCTAGAAGAAGTCAAAAGTCAAAGCAAAGCTATTTTTGTCCGTGTGGTTGCAGTTTCTCTGAGAAGTGTTCGCCTGGCTCAGCGTACGTGACTCCTCTCCTGTAGATGAGAGCACCTTCGTCACTCCTCACTCATCAGCAGCAGAATACAGTAACATCGAAGCTTTTTGTCCAACAGACTGTGTGAAAATCACAGCGTTGCACAGTGACATCATTTCTAACCAGAGCTTTTCCTTCAGATGCCCCTGTCAGGGCAGTTTTTGTGTGTTTCGTGTGTTCTGTCACGTTAGAGGCGAGTGTATGCGTGCAGCCGTTTGCACTTTGTTTCCGTCTCGGCGTTTCGCTGCTCTGCTGTTCATCAACTGTCTCCAACACAGGAAGCAGTTAGAGTGCCGAGGGACGCAAGCCAGTAACCATGTGCTGTCAGAATGTGTGTGTGTCTGTGCGGACGTGTACTTACAGTTTGACTGGTGCGGCGAGTGACGGATGCATCATCATAAGCGTTCAGATTAACTGATGACGGCTCCTGTAAACACGAGGCAAATAACTGTCTGATGATAACGTGCAGTTGCTCGTCTGTCGCCGTGACTCTATGGTGCCGTGATGAGCTGCTACCAGTTTTCTGCAGCTTTCTACAAATCACATTGTCGTCATCTGCGGCATTTTTCAGGCTTTCATCCACTGAACTGATTAGCTGAGTTTGTAAGCGTGACCAGGTGGGAGTCCAGCTGGTGAATGCAGAACTTATTCTTACTTTATCCGGAACCTGTTGCATGTTTCATGAATCTTTGAGTGCGAGTCAAGTGGGCCAAATTTTAGCACCATTTAATCGGGATGCACGATGTTATGGCACGTTATTCGTATCAGCCAGCACGCTGATATCTGCAGGTATAATAACCGAAAAAATAACAGGCTGCTGCTTCCTTTAATTAAACGCCGAGTCGACGCCATCTTTCCCATGTTCCCTGTGGACAGACGTCATGTTTACTGACTTTGTCTCGTGTGAAACAGGCCAAATTTGTCCTGGTTGTGGGTTTTGTTCTGATCGTCTCAGGGAGCATCACCCAGTTTGAAGTGGGATGGATCTGACTTGTTTTGTTTAAAAGCAATTATCATGAATAAATATGACATGTTTCACATAAGTTCAAGTATTTTTCTTCTTTCGCACAAGAAATTAATGTTGCATAATTTGAAGCCTTGTGCCTGCATTTGCTGCATAATAATACTGTATGTAAATTCACTACAGAGACCAGATGATCTCTGCAATCAGATGTGGGGAAAAATATATACACATATATAAATATATATCAGTACCAGTATCAGTTATTGGCTAAATGAGGTTTTAAACATCAGCATATCTGATATTGACAAAAATCCAAAATTGTAGGCTACATCCCTACCATGCAAAATTTAATTTGGTTATTGAAGAATTGGATTAATAGTTTCAAATGGCTCTTATAACATACGCAGTATTGTTTTCACACTGTGTTTAAGATTAAGAAGTCAAAGGTGAAAAGTCAAAACACGTTTTTGGTCATGTGATGAAGCTCCGCGTCACTCCTCTGTACTCCTCTCTAAAAAAAAAAAGTTCTCAGTGAAGACAGCAAATTTCTCTCTGGAATTATTCACGTCAGTATAACTTTAATTGCTCCCAAAACAATCCGCCTGTTACTTTTTTATTTTTAGTTTCAAAGTGTTTACTTTAATCAGCAGCATATCACATGAGTCTGGACAGACCTGCAGCTAAAGTGAAACTTGAATTTTTATTTGGAGGCAAACAACCACGATGTGGAAACTGGTTTTTCTTTGCTGTATTAAAATTATAATTTTTTTTGATGAAACAAAGAAATGGTTTATGTCGTTACTTCTGTCCAATCAGAAAAGACTGACTCAGCATATCTTTATATGACTGAGCTTGTGGGGTTTGCTGCTATAGATAAATTTTTTTTAAAAGCCTCATATTGTTGGAGGTTTCATGTCTGTGACGAGCAAATGAAGAGGACGTATAAAAAAGGCTGAGACGTCCCGATTCATCGGATCGTCCAGCTGTGTCTGGGTGTAACTGTGCCTACAGCTCCTCAGGGAGCTGGACTTACACGTCCTGTCTTCACGTGTGCTGGTCAGATTATTCGTGAGGCTAGGAGAGGAAGCGTAGCGGATCTGCCACCAGATAAGCAGCATTGAAAGATCACTGAAGTGTCATTTAAACTGTCTTTTTACTAAATTCTTCTTTTTCTGGTTGTCTTTTCTCTGGTTTCGCTCCCGCCTCGTGGACCGACTGTCTTTGACTGTCCTCACATCAATCTCACGCCAACCCAGCTGTAAGTACTATGATTACTTCTCTTCACCCGCAGAACCTTTAGATATGAAATTCACTGTTAACCAAATGCTCGTCAATACGTTCTTTCTCTTCATCTTTAGAATAGAGTCATTTAAATCTGGACATACCTGTAAGGCTGAAACAGATCACAGAGCTCACAGTTTGGATTGTGTCATTGTTCTGAGTCACAGAATGGATCATTTGTCTGTCTGTAGGCGTTTTCGGACCACAGCTTTAGGAACTTTTTAGGAGAAACTGTCCACTGGGGATCTAAACACCTGTGAGGATTTGTTTCCCTCTCTGGGCATTCGCACCGCCAATAGGAACCCCCCACATAAGCTACATCAACCAGCAGTTGGTCTAGTAACATCACCTCCACCTGACTTACAACAGCAACGATAAACAAAGGCCACTGCAGTGCAGCTTCACGCTTTTGTCTAGTATGAGGCAATAATGTACCGCCAGTCTTGAGCTGAACGTCATCAAATCTCAGAGAAGACACAACGACCAAACCGTGACAGTTTTGTTACGAGCTCCTGTACGTGCTTTGTGTTGTGTTGTTCATACAGCTGTCGGGTTTTTAAAATGGTGGTTGCGTGCACCAATCAATGTACACTTATGTCTCTGTAGTTCCTCATGTGCTGTGAAAGTACCCACTTAGGAGTTGGAGGTAAAAAAAGTTCCTCAAAATGTTGTTGTGAGAACTGTAATAGTTCATGGTTCCGGCCGTGGAGGTTCTTAGAACTCTGAAATGGTTCCTGTGGTCCGAAAACTCCATATAATCAACAATAATCAATGTAACAGTAGCTAGAAACTAGAGCAACAGAGCGTCAGACTTTGCCGAAGTTGCAATAAACACAAAAACCTTACACTCTGTTTTTGTAATGACAAACACGTCCAGTTTCCCTGTTACATCACTGAAAAGTGTCATGAGTCAGAGCTTCAACAGAGGCTTTTTCAGTCATTCACTTTTTTAGGTTTAGGAAGTTATGTGTCACTGTAATGGCTCCATTTCTGCACCCAGTGCAGCCCGAAGGCGTCCCACACCGCCTTCGTCAACACTACAGAACTGCAGTGTGAATATATTCTGTCTCACACAGGCTCTGCAACCCTGAACTTTCAAAAAGGCATTTTGTTGATATTTTTAGCGTGACACTGTGGTGGAGCTGCATGATCAAACATCTGACCTTGAACAAGGTCATTTGCTCGAGGACGCCGGTCAGAATGTCCTCTAGCTGCCAACATCTGACATGTTTCATCTAAATTCAGGAAAACTGTCACGGTGTCCGTTAAATCTGAGAGAAAAGGTCATTTTTTGTGCAATCTGAATTTCACAGCAGTAGTTTTTGTGCAGAAGCCGTCAGTGTTTTAAAGAAACATAATGAAACACTGCCACAAATCTCTGCATTAAAACTATTAAAGAAAACTGGATACAGTGTTTCTGTAAATCGATACGATATATGATGTTGCAAAACATAATATTGCAATATTGATGCGTGTTGATATTTCTTTCACCCTTACTAAGGAAGACATGACGGGCTGCACCTTAAGATTTATTTATTTGTTTTTGATGAATATTGCATGTTTGTCTAACAAATTGTCCTGGTTAATTCTTTTGTGACACCCCTGTCCCAAAATATGCACTGAAATCCAAACTGTGCCGAACTGTGCCCAATCAGAAATCTCGTGTTTCATTATGTTGTTTGTAACTTATTCTCTGACGTCAGAGCTTGTAACATTGCAACCTGCCCAGTTTGTGCTTATTTGTCAGTGAAGTCTTGTGGCCACGGTGGAAAATTTTAGGTTTGTATTTGTTTTTGGTCCACAGCAACCGAAGAACCTGGAGGGCTATGTGGGCTTCGCTAATTTACCGAACCAAGTGTATCGAAAATCTGTGAAAAGAGGATTCGAGTTCACGTTAATGGTTGTTGGTGAGTAATTCTCTTGAAGAACCTTCCTGCGTTTTTTTCCTCTCCCCTGTTAGAAACACAATGAGGCATTCATGTGAAGAAAACACACAGCGAGGGGCTGCAGCTCCTCGGTCTGTTTGCTTATTCAACTGTGCAGGTCTTAAAGAGGTTGATCCATCCACATACAGTAAATGTGTGTCTGTGCTGGAGCTCGTCCCTCCTGCCGCGCATGTGTTGAGCAGGATTGAGTTTCACAGAGACGTCATGGCTGAGAGCGCTAACAGCTGGCTGCCCAAACGCACGAGAAGATTCACACACAACAAGCATATTCAAAAATGTTTGCCGTACAGCCAGTCCACTTCTGCTGCTTCTGTGTGTGTGTGTGTGTGTGTGTGTGATTTGTGTCTTTTGGATTGTGTAGTGGGAGGAGGTTTCCTGTCATTCCATTCATGCAGCCAAAGTCAAAGCATTAGCAGCTGATTCAAACGGGAGGCGCACCCAAAGGACCCATCTCTCCTCTGCCACATGGTGTGCATAGGTACCCTAAGCAGGAAGCTGCTCTGAATGCCTGTATGATGTCACATCCTTTCTGCTGGGTTCAGGGCTTTCAGTTCCTACCTGCCTCCGGGGCCAAAGAGCCCGTCTCCACGGCGAGCTCTCCCCTCTGGCTGAGTCCATGCAGTCACGCCCTGGAGTTTCCCCCGCTGCTCGCTCTCAGGAAAGAGGCAGTTATGTGGCAGTTTTGTGTGCAGCATATAATTAGAATAGCAGGGTAATTGGCAAAGTCAACTCCTCGTCACGCTTAAATATACAAAGTGTCAGATAGTGTTTCCCTAAATTTGACAATGGTTGTTTTGTAAAACACATTTTCCCACTGGGGAGCCACTGGCTGTGTAAATTTTGGGATATGATGGAATTTATGAATGCTGTGGGGTCTCCTCTTGCATTTCAGGGAATCAGAGCCTCCAAAGAATCACAAAGCAGAAAAAGTCCATTCCTACACACACACACATCACCTCCGCATATGCACGATATAATCAAAATAAAATATAATAAAAAGTGCCGAAGTTTTGTGGCCAAAACCTTCCTCAGGACATATAATGGGAATCATTTCAGAGAGAGACGGCTGTCAAAAGACTCTATTCCAAAGCAGATTACTTGTTTTTCTGAATTTTAGTCCTTTATTCAACATTCTGGCATTTTAATAAAAAGAGTGTGGAAACTAGGCAGCTCCCACCCTCAGGAAAGTATGAACACACCAGGAATGAATATGTTTTTTGGTATGTGCAAACCACGCTGACAGCTAGTACACACCCACCCACTGCCCCCACCCATCATGAAGCATGTTAGGGAGCTCAGTCTGCTGTGGAGCATCTGCCACAGAAAGTACGTGGTAAAGGTGAAGGTACTTTACTTTCTGTGTTTAATCGATCCCTGAGGAGCAGCAGGCAGCCACCGCACAGCGCCCGTGGACCAGCTCCAGATCCCGGGTTCTGACATACCTTCAGTTCGTTTGAAAATTATAAACCAACCAATCTGATGAAATGTATTTATTATCAGCGCAGTAAGAGCAGAGCGCAGAGGTCTGTCTGTGCTGAGATGTAGAATCTCTTTTCTGCCAGTGGAAAGTGGATGCTTTCAATTTAATGCAAAGTTCAGGATGTGATCAAGGAGAGATTGAAATATGAAGTACGCTTCATGTTCGATTCTCTCTTTTGTAAGATGTCTGCGCATTGTGTGGATCTGTTTCATCGTACTCATTTTGGGTTAACATCATTACCAAAGGAAGTGGCTTCATGTCTGATGTGCGAGAGGAACAGTCTGTGTCTCAGTTACGTTTCATGGAGCAGGATTGTGTTTTATATTTTATTTGACTTCATTTGACAAACTCTTCATTTATTCTCTTGTTTTAATGTTTCTAGTGTTTTGTGAGCCCATGTGTTGGTGCGTGACACTCTAGAAAAATAGCTGTAATTACCTGTTAATTGACAAAGACAATGTGCAAATGGTTACACACTAAAAAGACGACATTCTACACAGATGCATATTTACACACATACAAGCAATAATAAGGAGACTTTCAGTTCGGGATAAAAGATGCAATAACCTGGTGCGTTTTTTTAGGGAGGGCTCACTGACCCTGGAGTCATCACAAAACTAAGAATGTCGCTGACTCAGGGCTACAGGTGATTCACCAATCAGCACTCGTCTGATTTTACTCCTAAATTCCACCAGATGCATGTGCAGTCCATCTCCACTGGGCCACAGCAGCGGGGCTGATACGTTTCAGTTCTGATCAGTGTGTGTGTTTCCACTGGCTGTGGCTGCAGCAGATACACAAGGCCTCTCTTTTATGATGACAGAGCACAAGGCAGCAACCTGCACGGCGCAGATCCATCGGGACAGGAAGTCAGACACAGGTACAACATTAAAACATTGGCTTAATTTCGGGATGAAACACTCTGTGTTGATGCCAGATTATATTTTACTAAACTTCATAAACAAAACGTCAGTATGTGAGGAGCGAAACGTCGACAGATCACAGTGATCATGTGTGATTGTGTCATTACTGCAAAATCTGCTCAGTATTTCAGCTCCAGCTGTCAGCAGTGCTGCACTGTTCTGTGCTCTGAAACGCAGCCGGACATCATAACATGGAGCGAGCCCGCAACGGAGCCGCGTAGGAACGCCAGCGGAAGCTCGGGATGACGGTTTAATCCTAGCACTGCTAACAGCACGAGCTAATCCAGCTAACAGAGTTAGCTGGTGCTGAGCTGCTGCGACCTGGATAAGCATTAATAGATAAGGTTATATTCTGATGCCTAATGTTTGCTCTTTCATCCACACGATTATTTGAGACAGATCTGACACAGCACTTGATCTATTTATTTATTTATTTATTTTTTGTACCGTTTTTTTCGTGGCGTGTTTATTTTTCCTTATTCATTACATGTAAAAAGAAAAAAAAGAGACTACGAGCCCCAAATAACATCAGATTTTGTGGCAAACACTGCATTTCTCAGCTGCCAGTAGTGCTACATCGAAGGAAATCAATAGTCAGAGGCAGCATATATTTAATTTTATGGGTTTAAGTATACATTCATGTTAGTGTGGATGTAGTGGGGGGTTGGCTTTTGTGAGTGAACAAGTGAAAGTGGGCCAGAGCCATTTGTTGGTCAAAGTCAATATTTGGCAGTGATTTGCACATTGGCAGGAAGTGACCTTGGTGTTGGCCAGTGCAGCCGGAGCTCATTGTGTCTGATGGTGGCTGACAGAGAGCTGAATGAGCTCTGTCGTGTCTCTTTTTGGAAAGAATGCCCTCACGTAAACAAGAGGGACTTGCAAGAGAAGCAGACGAAATGTGACACAGGCAGAAGAAAATTGATGGTTGCCAACAGATACGTGTGTAACACTTTTGTCGGGCTGTAGACTCGTTAAACTTTTACTGTCTCCTGCCCCTCTTGAAGGGAAAGTCCCGTTCACAAACACAGAGCGGAGGAGAGAAGATAACTGTTTTTAAACACATCAGTGTTTCCCTTTGACAAACCAGCAGACTGCTGCGTTATTAGCTCAGCGTCTGGAAGCCCTGTCAAATGAATTCAGCTAACGCAGGCTCCGTCTCACAGGCCAACCCTTTCCTGCTTCCCCTCCACCAGCCTCTCGTGTGCAGTGGGAAGTACCTTTGAATAAACCCCCGTGGTTTACACAGCTGCTGGAAATTTCCTTTAAAGGAGTTGTGCTGGCTGCCAAGTGAGCCGAGCAGCGGTGGGCCTCGGCTTGGTGGGCCGCTCACTGAGAGTGGACCTCCAGGGGGGCTGGGATGACAGTCAGTGGCTCCTTTAAGTGTTCCTGTTCAGTTAGCCGGCATGGAGGATTTTAATGCAAGTCACTGATGTTGCCAGGTACAAGGGATGGCAAGATTAAGCGATCTGTGTCGATACTTGCGGGCAAGATGCGAGTGCATCAGTACAGCAGATATGAATGGATGCAGTTTTGGAAAGAAACCGTGACGCCTCTGTTGTTGAATGTTTGCATGTGTGAAATCCAATTCATTTGATCATTAGATGTTTTCTGCGTTTGTGTAGAAATGTGACCGAAACAATAATTGGATATTTTGATATTTTCTTTCCTCCCAAACTGGACCTGTGTTACACAAACATGCACCTCCGATATGTTGTGTGACAGTCGGCTTGCTGCGATCGTAAGAGCTCAAATTGTATTGTTTACTACATGTAGTAAAAACAAAAAAAGTACTTGCAGGGTCACCAAGGTTGTGATGCGTTGCTTTGGAAAATTCCTTTTACTTTATATTACGTAGTTTTGTAATAACAAGGGTGTTCTGGTCTGCCTCTAATTTGAACTTTTATCGGATAAACCATTGATTAATAATCAGATTCACTGAATTGCATAG